>JABXWE010032628.1:0-12848 GCA_014611495.1 Limonius californicus | reverse complement strand
CAATAAAGGCTTTAAAGGCCTCCACTTGTGAGTCGAAGCTAGTCTGGGAGTGCCTAAACAACCTCAAACAACTGGCAAACAGAAACCACTTTACTTTGTGGTGGGTGCCAGGGCATGAGGTCGTACCAGGCAATGAAAAGGCCGACGAACTCGCAAAACGCGGAGCAACGACGTCATTCACTGGACCTGAGCCTTGCTGTGGAAAACAGAAAAGACACATAAAACAGGCGGTCAAACTATGGGAGGAACAACAGAAATCCTCATACTGGCAGAATATACCAGGACAACGTCAGGCAAAACAGTTCATCACTGTTTCGCAAAATATGTAAAGCAAAACGTGCTTTGTCCCTCAGCAAGATGGAATTGAAAACCATCACTGGCCACACAACATTAAAATGCCATCTTCTTAAGATTGGTAAAGCTGAGGAACAAATCTGCCGCTTATGTAACGAAGCAGCGGAAACGGCAGGATACATTCTATGCGAATGCAATGCTGCCTGTCGACGCAGACATAAAATTTCGGAAAGGCAACCATGACAACTAATGAAATAAGGCACTCGAAGTCCAGAGACAATATAAGGATTATCACTAGCCTACAACTTCTCTAACAATGAAAGGGCTCATAAGTTACAAAAGAACAATTAAGGATCGAAGCGACGGAAGGCATATAAAGGCCAAAGCCTTAATATCCAATAATAATAATATTAATTTGTAGAGGTCTTTCACTTAATTTCTCAAGATTGCTATGCAATGAACGAAAATTATGCTTCACTACATAAGAATCTTGAGAAATTGTGTGAAAAACAACTATAAACTAAATAAGAACGTCTTCTATACTTAGAGTTTTGGTAATTTTAAATGCCTGTCATAAGGCAAATACGGGAAATTTTTTGTATGTCCAAACTCACTTAATACGAACTATATGCTCATTAGAACTAAATATAAACATTATTTTTAAAATTTCTATGTAATAACTGCCATTAAAATCCAATTCATAGAATATTGATTCGAATGACAAAATACCAATTCTGACCTCGTAACGGTTGAAAAATGAGCCAAGGGGATGTCAGCTATTCAATAAGGGAGTGGAATTCGTCACACTTTTGTGAAACTGTCCCCGAAGTCGCATAATTGATGAGTTGGGAATAAATACAGTTTTAATTGACACATTAAATCACTCTCAAAGCAGCCGTTTGTTCAATACACAAATTTAAGCTGAAATCGATGTAAAAGAAATTAAACGCATCATCTACGGCGTTTCCACGAGGATTTTTGCCGTAAAATACCAAGCCTACGGTCGTAAATCCGTTTTCATGCTTTCGTATTTATGGCAGTTTTAGATTTCGCATTAACCGACACCGTTTTTGCCTTCACTAAATGCACTTTTCTCTCCTTACAAACGAAACAATAAATGTTTTATCGTCTTCTCGCTTTCTACACGATTATCCCATTTTAGACGCATTTTAAAACTCATTATCGGCTTCCTGTTAACCTAAATTATAATACGATTAAAATCTAGAAATTTTGAAACACTCGCTTATTTACAACTTCATGCAGGCTGAGTTTACGAAAGATATTGTCGGAGGAAAAACTGACAGCTACTGAACATTGTTACGAATGCGACTTGCGACTTTTTAAATAACCATGTCTGTATTAATAAAATATTATATCCGTCACTTAAGCAGAATTCAATTTTATTTTAGCAATCCGGTATCGTGACAATATTAGTATTTTCAGGAATTTCACTTGGAATACAATATGAAGATTTAAACCATTTCTACACAGAATCTATTTTTAATATTTGTACCCACCATTTAAAAATTGGAACAAATAATTATTTGCCTATAAAACAAATATATGTGCTATAAATAGCTAGCTACAATTATTTCACGAATTTCCAGTTTAACGTATGCAAAGTAACCATAGACACATTTCAAAATGTATATTATCTTTGATTAATTTATGTAATAGCATACAGAGCCCTCCATAACAGGAAGGTGTAGATGGGAATGTAAAAAACCGAAATAGTCAGTCAAATTAGAAAAAATGCTGTACAATATTTGCCCTCTATGAAGCACTAAAGACATCCAAGCTATATGTAACCATTTTTAACCATAAAACTCAAATTTACTAATATAGTATTACCTGGATCAAAAAAAAAAAATTGTTCAAGCTTAGTAGTTTTAAGGATATGATAGGCAGCTTTCTGTTCTTATGGGCGCCATATTAAATTTAGAAAAAAATGTTATTCCAAAAATACACTCTATTGCAAGAAAAACATAAACCAATAAATAACAGAATAGACAATTACACCAGATACATGAAATCCTAAAATTCAAAATGTATGTAGGGATTGGTATACTGAATGAAAATATTGTAGTTCAAATAATCCTCAACGTGGCCCATTTCAAAGGTATTTTCAGTTTTCTCACTATAACCTAGAAAATATGCTCAATGAGTTCACATTCGCTGAAGCCGTAATGCGTTGTTTTATCAAGGCGAGGCCCACTAAGTGGCCTGCTTGGTACCCGGACCTAACACCATTCGATTTGTTCACGCAAAGCTGCATCGAAAGCAAGCTATGCTAAGGAAGTTGCTAGACTAGAATAACTTGCAATGCCATCAAAATAATTAGCAGTGAAATAGCATTAAATATATTGTAATCAAAATAGTGGTCGGTCATTCAAACATTTTACTGTACTTTATAACAAACAACCATTGCAACCCTTAATCTTTCAAATAAGAGCATTTTTTTCCTGTTCATAGATTTCATTCGTACGATTAAAGTTGAAAGTCGTCGAACAGATAATGTTCGACCATGGAGTCGCATGAATATATGCCGCTGTAAGAGCTCCACATGCAGCACTTAGGAAAACAGCAATTCTAAAAATAGCAGTCATAGAAATCATCAAGGAGGGTATATTTTAAATAATTTTATGTCTTACGATTTCTGAGATCTCCTGCTGATCATCTTACCGCGGTCACCCTATACATTTCAATGAGGTTTCTGTAATAAACTCTACCGATATGCAAGAATCTATAATCACATATATTTTTAATTATGGCGTAGCTTATATTTACTTTATGTTGATATTTTAAATAGGTTCGATGGATAGATAGAGAAAATATAATTTTAAATATGTTACGTATGGCATCAATATCTTTAGAAGGCTAATATTTTTGTATGTACGTAAAGCTTAATATTACAAATATACGGTAGAAATCGCTTGTAACGAATCCGTTTATAGCGATCTATCGGTTATAGCGAACCTAAATTAAATTCCCAAAATGCGGTCCATTAGTTTTAATATAGGTGTTTATCGGAAATAATGAACCCGCTTGTAACGATCTTCCGGTTATAATGAACAACATTAGCCGTACCAATTGCCCGTGTTAACCTTTTATAACGAACTATATGCAGGAGTTGTTAATAATTTGAAACAGTTTCTTCAACAGTTTTGAGTAATTTGTGAGTAAGTTTATAAAAATCAGCACAATTTTTTGCAATGTTTGCCTTATCTCACAGCCAGTCAACTCAACGGCTTCCAGCTTCTGCATAACGAAGTTTACGCCACTGAAGAATTAGATGATGACCGCGTTATTGCTAGCATCCAATAATCAATGAGTGATCATTGTGATAAATCCGTTGTGACAGTGGTTTCTCTGTCGGAAGCGTATAAGCAGTTGCATACTATTCGAAATTTTTATACGGTCAAAATATGCGCCCTAAAATATGGAACAGTTTTGTTGATGTTGAAAACTATAGCGAAGACTTGAACATAACAAACAAGCAAAAATAAACAAGAATTGCCAATGTAAGTCGGCTGAAAAGTATTTTCATGCTTAATTACTTCGATAATTATTCTTTTGGTATGTAAATATTAAATATTAGAAAGGCAACAGCAAAAGAAAAGTTATACCTAATACAATACTGTCATATACGTTTAACTCATGTACGAGAGTAGGCAGAAAACGAATACACACATGCTTGTAGAACGCGAGCGAAGACCTTCAGAAACGCGCCAGGTGGCATGTGGAAGTAACATTACCCCTCAATACACATGCGCAGGTTTGAGGTCGTTGCGTTCATCCAGTGTATTTCGAGAAGCGGAAGTATGGAGACGTGTTCCAGTGCTATGTCTACGCGAGTTAAACAGCGTGCTGTTATCGAATGTTTAACTGCTGAAAAAGTGACTCCTACTGAGATTCATCGTCGTTTAAAGGCTGTTTATGGTGACGATGCTGTGGATAGGTCTACTGTGAATCGATGGGTAATAAAATTTCGTGGTTGCGAGCCTGGAATAGCCATAATTGCTGATGAAACACGCAGCGGACGTCCGATCACTGCCACAGACGATAAACATCGCAAACTCGTCGACGATTTGATTCAAAAAGACCAGCGAATCACTCAGAAGCGTATCGCAAACCATATTGGAATATCCAAAAAATGTGTCGGCTTCATTATTGAACAATTGGGATACCGTAAAATCTGTGCACGATGGGTACCACGCCGTCTCACAGACGAGAACAAACAGCGTCGTTTGGAAAACTGCGAGCAACTTTTGCAGCGCTACCATGACGTAGGAGACGACTTTCTTGTGAATATTGTGACGAGGGACGAGTCATGGGTCCATCATTACGACCTGGAAGAGAAAAGACAGAGCGCTGAATATCGACGTCCGTCTTCTCCTCAGGCGAAAAAGTTCAAAACACAACCATCCGCAAAAAAAACTTCTCAGTATATACAGACTCTAAAACACCTCCGACGTCGAGTTTGTCGTGTTAGAGACAGCCTGGCGCCAATAATCTTGCAACATGACAACGCTCGTCCACACACCTCGCGCGCAACTGAAGAGGCTGTGCGAAACCTGAAGTTTGAACCGATTCCACACCCTCCTTATTCCCCCGATCTTGCGCCTTACGATTTTTATTTTTTCGTCTACTCAAGAGAGACCTCAAGGGTAATCATTACACCTCGGACGATGAGGTGATGGCAGCTGTCAAGTCCTGGATTCGAGAAAAGTCGGAAGAATTTTTCAGTGACGGAATAAAAAAACGTGTTACAGGTTGGGAGAAATTGTTAGCCTTAACGGTGACTATGTTGAAAAATAAATATATGATTTTGAAACTTAAAAATTGTACTTTAATGTACTTTTTGCCCGATCTTGTTATTTGTTTTTGTTCGCGCTCTACAAGCATGTGTGCATTAGTTTTCAGTCTGCCCTTGTAAATACAATGGTACTGGGAGTTCTGGTATCTGCAATATAATGTAAAATTCTCATTGTGCTCGTTTACTTCGGGAGACTAATAACTTAATTAAAATTCGATAAATATTTTTTTTTATTAATATATGACTCAATGGCTAACCTGATAATGCGTCTCTTCAATAACTCTGGCCCCAACATTGCCATTATTGAATCGCGGGTTCAGTATTTACTTGATTAATCAATAAACTTTGTTGAAGTATAACATGGCGACAAAATACTTCATGTCTAACAAAATAACTCAAGCTCCATTACTAGTTTTCGAAAAATTCCGTTCGATCCGGCATTAATTAAATCAGTGCTCAATTTATAGTTCCCTACGACAATATCTTTAAATAAACGAGACAAACAAAATTCCAGGCCAATTTAAGGCAAGCAAGAGTGGTATGTGCATAAATAGCTACAGAAGCACAACTGTTGGTTTGAATTTCTCTGCAGTGATTAAGTTATTTCTCATTATCTGATCTGAAATGTCAAATTCATTTGTTAAGTTGTACAGTGGCGTTGGAATGACATTTTGTACTTATATGGCCAGAGATATGCATCGATTTCTATTTAACATAACTGAGTCACATTGCGCAGTTAATTTTATTGGTATTAATTGTTGTTACTTATCGCTGATTAAATTAGCACCTTTGAAGCGAGGTTATATAAGTTATCCGGTGTCTAAATTACAGATTAGAAAAGCGTTTATGAACAAACAAAAACTTCGATTCGATTTTTGTCCTTCAGGGAGAAGATCTTGCAAAATCCCACTGCCCACAAATAGCATTAATTTTGCAAAGAGAATGTTCCCATTGAATTTCAATGGGTCGGCGGTGGCGGTGACCATGCAAGTCCAATCACAGATAATTTACTTAATAAGTAACGAGGCGCCACAGCAAAACTCATTTTAATTGAAAAATTGGATTCGAACCATATGCACATCACGCTGATAACGCTTATCTGTATTATATGAAAGCGAAGGCCGATACAGTACAACGACCAAGTAACCTCGGTATTCCGAGACTGCAAAAATAAGGTTTTAGAGGTTTCCCCATTTTTATCATCGTTGACATTCGCGACTTGAGTTAGAGTTTCCTAAACGAAAAACAGGATAATGATATTGTTGAAGTTCGTGATACTGGGAAGCACATATTATTGTTATTTTAACGATGAAAGTTTTTGGGAAAAGCTAATAATGGGGACGGAATCAATAAAAGAAAAAGACATATGTAACGGGTCTAAATATGGAGGTTTTCGTGGATTTACCGCATTAAAAATTATCTCTAATGTATTAACTCAGCTAAACAACATTCACTAGCTAGAAAATTCAATAATGATAAATTAATTAATAAACTTGCCTTCCATTATTCAAAATATCAGCGTTTAAATTGCTAATCTGTAACTTTCTTACGAAGTAATTATTAATAAAACCAGGCACTTGTTCTTACTTCTTTGTCCTTTATTCTTCCCTCTTTGTATTATAGTAAGCACTGCGATTCATTCCTTACCTTCGACATACATTTTCTTTACTGGACTCCATATATAACTGTTATAATATTTGACATGTATAACACTTAATAATACCTTGTACATGTTTACTAAACCCGCATTATTATCAGTAAATACTTTACTAACATATACTTACACAAACATGTTAGTAAATGTTTATTACCACAGAACATTTATCCATCCATATATTTATCCCTTATAAAGTATAGTAGATGCGACAATGATGCCGTCTACAAATAATTTACATTTTTAGGTTCATACAGTTCATGATCCTCAAGATATGTGGAGGCTAGAAGTGAAAAGAAAGACGCTAAATTCGTAACTATTACATTGGACTAAAATTCAGGCAATCAAAACATAAGAATGATAATAATTTCGCTGCCTACGTATCATAATTAAACAATTTGGCTGGAGATAAAAGAATCTTTCTATGTGCCAGGCAAATACTGATCATCTAAACATCCAAAGATGGCACAGATTGCAAATTGCGTCAACAACGTTACGGCGAAGCCGCATACAAGAGTGGTCTCTATTCGGGACTCCAAGCACGTATTTGATAAATAAATACTACAGCCACCAAATATCTGATGAATGTTTACGTAGATCCATATTTAGATTTATTGAAGAAAATCTAGCGTTCTTGGTCAATTTCTTTTTGGGGGACGGTGTGCTCTACAGTCTAGACTTAAACATAGGCGAAAATATTGCTGCGCTATATGAAAGATATTAGAAAACAATATGGTGCGAAGGAAAACGTTAGTATAGTACCACATTAGACTACGCTTTCCAAAACTATTACTTGCGTAATTGTAAAAATAGGTACAGTAATAGTTCGATCATTAGGGCAAATACCGTATCCTTCCAGAAGAAAGTATTGATGCAGAACATGAGTGGCAAGGTATCTATATTATATCTTTTAACAGCGCTTGCATTAATTAATAAAACACATGAAGGGATGAATACATAAACCTTAAAGGTTTCTCAACGATTCACGTGCAAGTTACTTGATCGGAACAGAAGTGTTGATACTAAACAGTCGAAGTCATAGGCGAACACTTTTATAAAGTGCAATTGAACACAAATTCTTGCTTGTTTTCGAGGTCACACAATATGAGTGGGTGAAAAAAATTATGCTATTGTACCACAATTGCAAAAACCTCTAAAAATTGTTGTACATGAATAGTCGTAACATACTCGCTGATAAAAACGAACATCGGCGTTGAGGTATACAATTCTTTGTTTGTCCAACTTTTACAATTATGTAATACCTAAGAAACAAATTCGCATACTCTAATTTAGACATACGAAGTAAGTGAAAAAAGGATCTCAGGTTTCTGAATTTCCAAATACGTTATAAGTTGTGTTTGCCATATCAATTAATTTAAAAAGATTAGTTTAACCTTTTTACTTTTAATTTTATTCTTTTGATCTGCTCGCTGTAGTTAAATAGAAAACGTAATCATTTATGAAGCGATATGGGTCGGTAATGTAATAGGTCACACCGTTTGTTCCTTGTATTTTACACTGGACTATCGCACATCGGATGATATGGGGAGTATGGTGAGAATTGCGTCTTTAACAGCCGGATTATATCAAATGAAGACAATATTTCTACTAAACAGAAACAAACTGTAAAATAACCACGAGGAGCACTATACTATATATAAAGATAGCTAACTTCCTAAGTTCCTTATAATAGCTAAAAACAAATGTATTTTGGTTATTATTATTATTATTGTATTAAAATTCACAGCCTTAATGACATCAGTGAATTATGTTATGTACAATCTTATCTTATCTAGAACAGCAGCTTCTTGAAAATTCGATGATATTAAAAACATCTAAACATTTGTCTCGACTGTGTCTATCGTTTAAAAAGTACTAACCCATAATCAGAAAAATACCTTCTTTCTGGTACTGTTATGCCCATAGTAATTTTCGAACTCATGTTTACGTCAGTAATTCTAAAACTGAAGAATTCTTTAATAAAGTATATTATTTGTTTCGAAATTTTGCTTTTACAAGCGGAAATAGATATAGCTGTTTCTAACATCAGTTTTCGGATAATACTTAACTTAATTTATCAATCGATACTCTCGTTATATACGGAGGCATGGGACTATAAAAAAATTAAATTAGAATATTAAATCTACGATTATATGTCTATTCAAGGTTATCCCACGCCACATCACCTAACAATTACAATCAAGGTTGCCCAAGGTTTCCAAACAAATCCTATAAACTGTAGCTTGATCAAATGGGTTCTACAGCGAAAATAATGATGTTGTTTTCCCACACAGCAAATTGAAGAAAAGAATAACATTTCAATAATGTTTTTCATATGACGGGTTCAAAGGTGACCTCACTAAACAGTTCTGACCAGGAAATGTTCGTTCTACACAAATGCAATATCTTGATACTACAGTATTTTCTGTTTAGTGAAACGTGATGAGAATAGAGAATTTAAGGAATGCAAATTTGTGGATACTCTTTGACAGTAACAGCAGCAATAGCATCAATTTATTATTACATTGTTAATATAATTTTTATTTATCAATACTGGCATAAATTTGTAGCGTCTTGTGAATATGCTGGTATAGACTCTATATTTGAACAAACAAAGTGTAAAGTAAAAGAAGAGAAGTCACTTCGAATACACCTATGGGCGAACTACCTGCATTCAAAGATTGTTAACGTTGTCAATTGTTTCTATTGTCAGTTGGAATCAACAGCACAATTATCAAAAATAGTGATAGAGGAAGAATTTAGAAATGTTTTAGCTGTCCTGCCCCTCGTCAAGAGGTCTTGATTTTGACTACACTCGAAATCTAATGTAGAATTTAAAACGATAAAAAATACATAGGGTGTTGAGAGTATAAAACATAGAATTAACTTACATTAAAGTCTGAAGAAAAGCAGTTAAAAAATAAAAAATAAAATAGCAGGTATATACATGGCCATAAAGAATATTATACCCGTGGCTTTTGGAAAGCAAGACGTCTATATATATAGTATGTCTTATATTCTCTTAAATGTCTATACATTAAACAAATATTCAGGAAAACAGCGTTAGAAAGGCAACATAACATCTATTTTTCAGAATTTATTTTATTAAAGTGGACAACAGCATATCAAACCATAAAAAATAATTATTTATACGAGGGTGGATTAAATTTAAATCGGAATTTGTTTCCTACTCTTTTTTAAATGAAGTTGCTTAATATATGTATACAAATCATTTTTCTACATAGCTTTCGCTAACATTTACACATTTTTGCCATCGCATTGGCAGACTTTCTATTCCTGTGGTCCAGAAAATACTGGGGCTTGTGTGAAGCCAATTGCACACGAATTGTTTCATTGTCCTTCCATCGCCTCCTTAAGCAGCCCAAACAACGGATAATAGCATAGCGACAAATAGGGACCATAACAAGGATGCGCGGCAGGTGTCTAGTGCATATAAACTAATTTTGGTTGAGTTTGGATAAAGTGTGAGGCGTGGCGTTGTCCTGCAGGAGCAACACAGGTGAGAACGCCACGTCCTTTGGACAGACCGACTGCCTTAACCTTGTCTAAAAGTTCGCAGTAGTAAATGTCTATTGATTATTCAAATAGACGTAGATAACCCCCCTCGCAGGGCTTAAATGTTGTTCGACCTCAGGCTGATTCTGGGGCAACGTTATGCACTTTCGTACGTCTACCTGCCAACTTCTTATGCCACGCAAACATTTGGGTTTTTGACAATTTGTCATTTCCCAATTGAGCATGCAGTCTGCGTAAAATGTAGCAAGGTTTCAAGTTTTCGTGCGTCAAAAATTTTATTATAAAACGTTGTGCACTCAGAACCATTTGCTTGCTTATGGTGGCAGTTTCTGCAAAACTGTATAAGAGATGATTCGAACGACGTAGGAAAGTCTAGACACAACCCCCGATATCTCTAGTCAGTGTCAATTACGTAGCTTTGCTCGTTTAGAAATAGGAAATAAATTCCGGTTTATACTTGATCCACCCAAGAAGGCATTTATAGCTTAGCACTAGTAAATTAAAATATTACTGTACTATAGGTACAGTTTGTTTCTAAACTTTAGGTGGCATAGTTAAACGCTGCCGGACCCATTCAAACAGTCACCGTAGTCACTACATAGGGCATCTTACAGCTGTCGGTCCCGGCTACTGCTACGGTGGTAGTAGTTAGTCACAAGCGGTAATCGCTATAAAAATGCTGACACCAAGCTCCACTACGGTCATACGAATATCAATCACAGGGTCAATAGTCGAAATTGAGTAATTTCGTCTATAGGTTCAGCAGAAATCCTAGAGCTAGACAAACATTTATTTTTTTACAGTTTGACAGGGTTCACTTGCATAAGATGAATTATATTTTAGGTATGGTGTCATACGGATTAGGTTGTTGATTATATATTTATACTTTTTTACTTAGTCCTAGGCCTTTCTACCTTTAGGTGTAAGGCTGGTGGAGTTGAGTCTTGTAATTTTGTCTCCACTGTTTTCTGTCTTGCGTTAGATTATGTATTCTATCCTATGTTATTCCTTTTTTCTCTGGTTCTTCTCTCACTTTGTCGATTCATCTTGTTCTTGGTCTTCCTTTTTAGTTTTTCGAACACTGTTTTTGTAAGTCTGTCGTCCGGCATTCTACACACATGTCCAAACCATCTGAGTTGCCCTTCTATGATTTTATCGTTCATAGATTCTATTTGCCGGTTTTGTCTGAATGTTTCATTTATTTTATCCTTCCTTGATTTATTTCCATTTTTTTCAGAAATCTCATTTCCATTGCGTTAATTCGTGTTTTTTGTCTTTCTGTTAGGGTCCATGTCTCATTGCTATATGTGATTGTTGGCCTGACCACTTTTTCTTTACGACTTCGGTTTTTATCTTTTTCGGCACTTCTCTTTTTCCTAGAAAAGCTGTCTTCATTGTATTGAATATACTTCCCACTTTTCCCATTCTATCGTTTATTCCTTATCCAATTTCCCATTTTTTTCTATTATTGTGCCTAAATATTTAAAATGTTCCACTTGTTCAATTTGATTTCCGTCCAGATTTACTTCAAGCCTTTTCTTTGTATTTGAGATTATATTTGTTTTTGTTTTTCCGATATTAATTTTCATATTTATTTTCTTTAATTCTTCCTCTATTACTTTAAAGTTGTATTGTAAGTTCTCCTTCGTATCTGCTATCAAGGCCATGTCATCTGCGAACATCAGTTCTGCCAACTGTGTTTGTCTCATTTGCCAGTATCCCAGTGTTAGTTTCTTCATCTATCTCTTGGCTTTCTTTATAGCCCCATCTAATACCGTTGAGAATAGAAGTGGGCTTAATGCACACCCCTGCTTGACTCCTTGTCTTATTTCAAATTCCTTGGATTCTTCGTTATTTGTTCTTACTATGTTAGTATTTCCTTTGTACGTGTCTTTTATAACTTCTATGATATTTTTATTCGCTCCCCTTATCTGTAGTACTTCCCAAATGTCTTCCCTTCGTATTCTATCGAACGCTTTTTCCAGATCTATAAAGCATACATGTATATCTCTGTTCTCATTTATTAATTTTTCACTTGTTTGTCTAATTATGAATATGAGATCTTGGCCACTTCTGTTTTTCTTAAAGCCACATTGCGTGTCTTCCAGCGTTGGCTCTACTTTGATTCTTATTCTTTTTTATATTATTCTTGCAAATACCTTCCCTGGAATACTGGAGAGTTATTCCTCTGTAGTTGTTACAGTTTCTTTTGTCCCCTTTCTTATATATAGGTAGGATAATGACAATTTTCCAATCCTTCGGTATCTTTGCGTTCTTTAATGTATCGTTCATTATTTCCGTTAGTTTGTTTATTCCTTCTCTTCCCATGTATCTTATCATTTCCGGGGTGATTTTGTCCTGTCCGTGTGCTTTGTCTAGTTTTAACTTTCTTATTGGCTCTTCTATTTCTTCTTCTCTTATAATTTCTATTTCTTGTTCATCGTTTTCCGCCTCTTCCTCCTCCTCTTGATTTTGAGCATCTGCGTATGTTAACTCTTCAAAATATTCTCTCCATCGATCCATTATTTCATCTTCTTTAGTTATTAT
>JABXWE010032627.1:0-10727 GCA_014611495.1 Limonius californicus | reverse complement strand
GTAAGGAAATGCTCATAAAATTCCACCGAGGAACTGCAAAATCCGTATACAACATCGTAACGAGTGACGAAACTTGGATATATTCGTATGAACCAGAAACTAAGCAACAATCCACTGTTTGGGTGTTCCAAGATGAACCGAATCCCACAAAAGTTGTTCGTTAACGAAGCACTTCCAAGAAAATGATCGCTTGTTTCTTCGGTTGTACTGGACATGTCGCAATTATTCCTTTAGAGGATCAAAGATCAGTTATCGCTGAATGGTATACAACAATTTGTTTACCAGAAGTGATCGACGAAATAAGGAAAAATATTCAAACACGTCGCATCATTCTTCATCATGATAGTGCCAGCGCTCACACAGCACTTCTTTATGTTCCCGAATGTCAAACAAAAAATGCGTGAACAGCGATTTTCATCACCTCAAGAAGCCTTCAAAAACCATGTTTTCGAGATATCAACTTCAGAGTGGAAAAAATGTTTTGAGAATTGGTTTGAATGCATGTAAAAGTGTATAAATCTTAAAGGCCAATATTTTGAAAAGCAATAAAATAGATTGTTACAAAAAAAATTTTTTTTGCATAGTTTTTGTAAAAACTTAGAAGACTGCCCTCGTACAAAATTTTGTTCAAGAAAATCTATGTTTTATGTGAACGTGATAAAAATTTGGACAATTTATGTACTGAATGGAAGCTCATTTCATATACTTTAATGTAATATATAAATCATCTTTTAAATAATTTGCAGAAACCACATTTACTTTTATTTAAACTAGAAGTTGCAAGTTCATAAGGTAAAAAAGCTTATAATTTCAGAGCAATTCATAATTTCAAGCCATTTAGTTTGTGTCTTCACATACCTGTATATTTTACCACTATCCATGAATTTCATTACAATCGGTGGTGTGAAGGTTGATTTTAATCCTCAATAGTGTAACAGAATTTTAGAAAATATCATCGAATTAGACGCAGGCCTGTATGACACGGCACAGAATTTTGTACAAAACGCTGTCTGTGAGCATGCGCAAATAGATGCACATTACGTTGACATCTGTGAGAAAACTGTCAAAATATTCATGCGACTGTCGATAATGTAGAATTCTATCAAGATTTCATATATTCTGATTGATGCATAAGTTCGTAGCGCTTTTATTTATTTATTTTACATTAATGCACAGCAAAGCAAACAAGCTGCTGCAATAAAGAACGCAAGGAAGATGAAAGAAAATGCGCAGAGTGTCGGCATAGCGGGGTAAACACGTGGTAAACATATACATCTCTGCCCTCTGTGATCGTTGATAAACACTAAAAATTGCTCGTTTGTGCATCGATTCGACGCCGACTTTGAACAAAATTTTGTAGGTTATGAATCTAAAAAATGTTGCTGTACGACACGACACAGAATTTTATAGAAACACTTTGTACACAATTATGAACAAAATTTTGTACAAAATCCTGTGCTGTGTCATAGAGGTGTAACGTTTAATTTGGAGGTAAACACAAAAATCGTATTGTTTCGGGTAAATTCTCACGCACAATGGGGGGGTTTGAGAACCACTGGTACAACAAAACACCTAGGAAGACGCACCATTTGTACTCTCTATTCAAGTGTAGGAGAAGGCATTAATAATAGGCGAAAACTACCTGCATTTTATTAATTATACTAAACATCGTGTGCGGTTGTCGCGGAGAATCCGTCTCTGTCACACTTCAACTACTGAATGTGTCTTATCGGCTACAATCTGCGTTTTTTATTTGATATTTGACACCTATAATTTAATAGAAGTAATTTTTAAATTCGTACAGCCCGATGCGTAATATGAAATAAAATACTTGTTGTTGTGGTTGCTCTTCTAAGCGAAGTAGTTGCCTACCAATTTTTAACTGTCTACTTAAAAGGTATTTGTCAGTTAATTTGGTTTTTTACCGCCGCGAGCTGGACGTGGAGAGCTCGCACGAATTGGGCCTCAGAAAAATCGCGGGAAGCGAAAGCCACGAGGAAAAGAGCAAAAGCCAGATAAGATGTTGGATTTATGTTGGAATTCTGTTTGCAAAAGGTTAATACATTCCGGTTACGAAGTAGCAATGGGAAAAATCGCTCTAAACGATTCCTGCGTCCTTTTCTCGCAATCTTGGATTTCTAAGCAAACACGCGATGTTGCGAGGATGATAGATAATTAATTATTAATAATAACGGTCGGAATTGGATTTGTTAATAGGAACGCGAGTTGTTTGCGATAACTACCTGCAAGGAGGCTTGTAAATAGTTCTATAAATTAATGAGAGCACGTTTTCTTCCTTATTAGCGCCGATAGCACGTGTATCTTGATCTGCTTTTTGCGGAATTTTTTCCAATTAATTTCGCGACCGGAATGGGAGAAATCTAGTGGTGAATTTTTTGAGGCAATTATGTATGCAAATTTTAACTGTCGTGTATGAGAGTTGTATCGACTGTTTATTGAATATTAATTAACTATAAAATAGATGTTTAAGCTATCCGAGTACAAGTAGTAAGTGCAATTACGGTGCCACTTAAGTACCCACACTTAAGAGGAAAGCTTTTAACATATAGATTTCTCAAGCTACTTTTATTTCTGTTTGTTGACGTATTATTTTGTGTGTGCGTTGATATTTGTGTAACGTATTCTGTTGCGTAATTTGGGTTAAGGCTAACGCTGTTCCTGATATCGAATTAATTCAATTATCTGCGCCTACTTACGCTCTCAACAATACTTAAATTCGAGAGCGAAATAGGACAAAGTTCAAAAATGTTTCCTTTTCATTCCTTCCCTTTCCCTGGACGAATAGTTCAGGGTAAAAGCATTGTCGAAAATCTTTTGTTGGAGCCTGACGGAGATTAATATGCACGTGTAATCAGCTAGCCTTAATTTAGTGACAGTGATCGTGACCATTGCTCCAGTATCGAATAAAGAATCTTAATAAATTGCCAAAAGTCGTAAATGGAATAGACTCGGCTCGTTCGGATTAAGTGTTCTTTCTTGTTGCGGCCTTCACATGGTCGATATTGACATTTAAATTTTTCTATGCACTGACAGAACTGGTGTGAATGAAATAGCTTAATTGTTCCCATCGAAATCGAAGCGCCTTGGAATTTCATGGCCTAAAATTGGAACATTCAAGAATTTTATTTTTTAGCCAAAATTTAGGATCCTTGAAGTGGAATTACAACCGTAACAACAAATAAGAATGTAATTTTGTATTTTTCCAAGGTTGGACTGTGTTTTAGCAGGGGGTTTATTAGAATTTTACCCGATAATGAACGTCATTAGCGTAGCAGGGGAAAATATAAATCGGAACTCGTTATCACCTGCTGATAATACTCGTTTAATTAAGCAGATGGATCCTTAATAGGTCTACCTTTACCCCTGCAAAGTCGTTTAACACACTCAGGCAGAGGCAACTCGTCTCTTTCATTACATTACCACTTCAGTGCTTACTTTGAAACACATCTGAACTATGTTTTTATACTTAAAAGTTTGATATTTTAATGCTCAATTATAATCTGTTGATCAAGATATAATTAATTAATTTGAAGAAACTAAAAAACAAAGGAATGAGGAACAGAACCAAAAGTATAGGAATAGAGTAAGCGAAGGGAACGAGAAACGAAAGGTAGCGAAAAACAGCTAAGGCATAAAAAACCATAAAGCAAAGGAAAAAACAGCAAAAATTAGAAAGCCCGTAAGAATAAAAAAGAATGCAATAGAAATGTCCATGAAGAAGAAGATATAGAAACGAATGACAAGAAGAACAAAGACGCTTGAAAGAGAATAGTATGAGTAAACGTAGTGAAAAGGCAAAACAGAGTAGGGATAAAAAAACTGGAAAGTGAAAACGAAAGCGATAGGAAAACGATTAAAGTAGAATAAGAAAACAGGTGGCGGAGCAGAGATCAAAAAAAAGTTTGTTGGATTAGAGGGAATGAAGAAATACAAACAATAAAAAAACAATTAAAAAGAAGTGGTGAAACGACAAAGTAAAAACAAACAACATAAAAAGTGGTAAACATGAAATAAGGCAAAAAGGGGGTGACAAAGAAGAAATCAGACACCACAGAGTAAAAAATGGTAAAGAATGAAAACGAATAAGGGTGTGGAGGTAAATAGAATGCATATTGTAAAGCAGCACAAAGAGTGTGAATAATATGGAGGGGTAGAACTGTAAAAAATGACGAAGATTAAGAGAGTAATGCAATAGGCACGAGTTGAGGAGGATCGATGCAGAAGAGATGCGAGACAAAGAGGCAGGATAAAGGAAGAAACGGCTTGTAAAGAAAAGAGAGAAGTTGGTAAAAGTATGATACAATTAATTGAATAAAAAATAGTACAGCAATGGAAGAATAGAATAAATAACAAGCACAGAATAAGAAAGAAAAAGGATGATGCGTAGGATAGGGTAGAAGAGGTCAGAATAAAGAGTGAGACTGGATTCGCGGGATCGTAAAAGCAGAAGAAATAAAAAAAGTATACGAAGATGGAGGTTATGTTGATGGCAACAATTAGAAGGAGTCGAGGAAATATCTAAACCGAATGCTAGAGCGTAAATGGCCAAAGAACATTTTAAAATGGTCGTTCATGGGAAAAGAAAGGGAGAAAGACAATGGACGTAAATGGAAAACGTTTGTAAAACTGAGGACATTAGAAAGAGGTTTGAGTGACGAAGAAGAGAAAGGAAAACGAAGAAGAAGAAGAAGAAGAAGAAGGAGAAGCGAAAGGTAGCATAAAGTAAGAACAAAAAAAGTAAAAAGAGAAGATAGAATCTGGAAAGAGAATAGTATAATTAAAATCAATACGTTGCAAAAAAGGTAAGAATGGAAGCAACAAGAGATATAGAGTAAAAAGGAGAAACAGTGAAGAGAGAGGGTAGAGACTTGAGAAGAGAAAGAGTGGAGAGGTAACCATATGGCGAAATCAGCATATGTAACTGATTATGGTATAAATGATGTGAAACAGTTGAAGGGGAAGAAAGGTGGAACAAGCAGAAACATAAAAAATGTGGAAGTGGAGAAAGGTTGAAATATTTACTATGGGAAAGTCCTTTGAAAGGGAGTCAGAATAAGTTAAGAGGAAGGTAATATACATAGAAAAAAAAGATGAGAAGCTATTGTAAAGTAAATAGAATAAAATAGCTGAAAATATTGATAATATTGATTGAATAAGTTAAGAAGAAGGTAATATACATACAGAAAAAAAGATGAGAAGCTGTTGTAAATTAATAGACTAAAACAGCTCAAAATATTGATAAAGCCAAAAAACGGTTATAAGCGACTAGAAGGGGAAATTAGAATACGATAAAACAAGATGGAATAAAGAATGCGAAAGAATAGGGAGAAGTAGTAAACTCGAAGAAATGTAAAAATAAAGTTGTTTAAAGAGGAGTAAGAATAAGAGTAAGCAAAAGGTAATACAATACAAAAAAAGACGAAAACCTGTTGTAAACTACATAGCATTATTGAAGACAATATAAAAAGCAAATGTGAACAGCTCAAAATATTGATAAGCTATAAAACCGAAAAGAAAAATCGTTATAAGCGACTAGAGGGAAAATTAGAATAAGATAAAGAAGGTGGAATAAAGAATGCGAAAGAATAGGGAGAAGTAGAAAACTGGAAGAAATGTAAAGATAAAAAGGAATAGAATAGTGATGATGGCAAAAAGTAGATGGAGATGTTGAAAGGTGCAAGATGTAAGATAAGCAAAAGAAAAAGATAATAGACAAAGAAAATATAAGCGTGACAGGAAGAAGGGTAGCATTTAGATTCTAGAATGTTTCAAGTGTACAGTGAATACTTTTTCTAATACTATTCTAAAACCAGAGAAAGGCTGTTGTTGGACTTTTTGTAGAGTAAAGTAATGCAAGCTGACGAGACGGCCCTGGATAAGAGGAAATAAGGTACATCACGGAATACAGGGGCTGTCTACGAGCACCTCGCGTGACCACCGTCGTCACTCAGGGCACTACTGATGCGTGGTGACTCTAATGCCCTCTGACATCCCACGTATCCTGAACTTATAACTGTAGCCACGCTACTTGCGCTTCCTCGAAGCAGATATTGAAAAATCGTAATTACTATCCCACCCACACGCCATAATTTTGCAGCAAACGGGTCTGTTTTTGCCCCGTTGGAAGAATTACGTACTTTGAAGCAGAAACAACTTCGAACTGCTTTAATTGTTTGATTTCCAATCTCGAAAACTGTCTCTTCAAGGTCAAATTTTATCGCCATAAATCCATTAATCACAGTTTCACTACCCACGGAACTAAGGTGGCCCTCGTCTAATTAAAATAATTAATGATTAATCCAGAAGCTGTCGCTGGCCGCTTCCATCATTACGTAGGTATGCTGAGCCTTATCGGAATTTGAATCAGAATGTTGACCTATGGGTCATTAGCTGAGCCCACCGCGATGGTGTCCACTCTCGATGGTAGTCCGCCGATGAAAGATATTAATTATAGGGTGCAAAGCATGCCCTACCATACTCATTAAGGCTATCGTTAATAACTTACATCAAGACCTACTACTCCTAGTTGCATTTTTGCGTGAATTTTGAAGGGATGGAGTCGCAACAGCAGGAGGAAAATGCTGATTTCTAATCGTGTGTGAAAGCGGAAAGCAATAAATTCGTTGTTGGAACTTCGGAGTTGTTAAACATCGAGCTGACATTTCCGGGTGATTTGTGTTGCAGTGATTGAGCTACAGTAGTCTTTGCGTTATCGATACACTGCCGCATGTTTTTATATTGATTGATTAACCCATCTAGTCTGGCCTGCTAGCTAAGGCATCGAAGCTACCGAACACGTTTTCAAATGCACAACGAAAAGAACATTAAACAATGGATTCAATTTACCAAGACCTTTCGTCACGTTTCACGTTCGAGATAAAGAATACCCGCGTTCAGCTTTGCTTGCTTGCAATAGAACATAATAATTGTTATTATGGTAATGATCATATGCAGCTGATGTAAATGTGTACAGAACGAAAATTTACTTGTATTTTGTTTGTTTACGAAACAAAGCTTCAAATTAGTTTAAGAAAAAAGTCGATTATTGAATCAGTTCGATAGCGCATAGTGTTTCCATTTCCTGACATTTGGGACCTGCCTGACCCATAAACCCATTAAAAGCTCGTTGATTTGATTGGGTAAATCATCAACCAGACACACCATCACGAAACTGTTATCTTGATTGCACATCGACACTTTCATTCAAACAAATCAAAAGCTCAAGTAGGCACAAATTGATTGCGTCGTATCCATCAAATCTCTTAAAACGTCAAGAGGTTATCATTTCTTTTAATCATGGTTTCAAAATTTGAGCAAAGTAAGATGACTTTAAGTTCTCCATCGTACACTTCTGAGATGGAGCAGATAACGGAGTCCAGATTTCTTTTGGCCAAATACAGAATTCAAGTGCTAGATCCGGACAAAGTCGAAGGGGGTTACTCTTTGAAACTTTCAGAGGATGTGACTGAACAAATCGAGAAGACTCGACACTACCACGCTGGTCCAGTTGCACTGGGTAAGTAAAAAGTTGGCTTTGTGGACACAAGGATGTTTGAACCCAATTCAAGGTTGTAGACCAGACTTTGTCATCATAATACCTTGCGAATTTTTACAGATGGATTTTGCAACAATTTGAGTGTAGAGTCGAAAAAATTACTTGTATAAGCTAGACATTGGTATCTTGGTTAATCTTCAAAATCTGTGTCAATATAGTTTTTATGCAAATCACGTTAAAAATCACTACTTGAGTTGGAATTACCACAGATAGGCTAAATTCTTAGTCAGGGTGTACAATAAGCCAATGATGGCTCCAGTACTTAAAGGTGTTTAGAAAACCGCGCCCTAGATCTCGCTCTTTCAAATCAACAATCATCAGCCTAAACCTTTAATGAGTTACCTTCAAAATGTTTACTTGTCCACTGTTTTTTAAAGTAATGGTCAAAATGATTCGCTTAAACAACGCTGGGATTAAATTTCTGTGCCATAAAATAGATCAAATGTTCAGGTGACCTTCAAAATGATCAAATGTTCAGGTTACCTTCAATATCTACACCACTTCTTCCACTTTCATGTTCAAAAGTTTACCCTAGAAACAATTTGGTGCTGGTTACAAATAGATTACCTTCAAAATTGGATTTATTTAATATCGTACCTTAGACAAAATTACCTTCATAGTCAACATTAAAGTTACTGATCCCAAAAGTATATTAATAAAGGGCTGCAGCTGAGATCCACCCATAAAACAGACTAGGTTATTGGGTTACCATCAAAATCAGTATGTATTTGTAATTGAAAATAAATCTAGATGGGGACAAAATGGAACCTACATTATAGGTATCTGATAAGTTTCTCTTGCCAATTTCATATTTTCTACCATAGATTTTATGACTAGATTTCATTACACACATTTAATGCAAAGAGGCTGCTATGGTTAATGTTGTCCTTAGAATAGAGTTAGTGGTTAGATTACTTTCACATGTTGATTAATGCCCTGGGAAATAATATTTTATTCAAAAAGATGATCTTAGGACGTGTTAAATAGGTGATAATTAGATTCCTCTAAATATTTAAATGGTTTTACTACTTCGCCATTTTTAAAAACTTCGTTCAGAGAAGCCACTAGTTTAATATTTGCTCCGTAAAATCGAGTTAGTGTTTCGGCTACCTTCAACACCTGTGTTACCAAATCAATAGCAACATAATAGAGATTTTTTTTTAAAAAGATCATACTGAGGCGTCTTGACTACGTTACCTTCCAGATTTAAACTATGTTTCTGTGGGTTTAACGACTGGTTTACTTTCAAAATCAGAAATCATCTTTAACCGTCCCTCCCAAAAGTAATTTAGTTCATAGATGATGCTGGGTTTGATCTTCCGTTCATAAATTTCAGTTCATATTTAAGATTACCCTCAAAACCTGTGTCACCTTTTAATCAATGGTAAAGGACAATGGTATTTTCTTAAAAAATGATACTGAGTTATGTTACAAAGGCGATTATTAGGTTACCTTCTAGATTTAAACTATAGTTGCCGTGGGTTTAACGACTGGTTTACTTTCAAAATCTTAAATTATCTTTAACTATCACTCCCAAAAGTAATTTAATTCAAAGATGATGCTGGGTTGGTCATAAATTCCAGTTCATATTCTAGATTACCTTCAAACCCTGTGTCACCTTTTAATCAATGGTAAAGGACAATGGTAATTCTTAAAAGATGATACTGAGTTATGTTACAAAGGCGATTATTAGGTTACCTTCTAGATTTAAACTATAGTTGTCGTGGGTTTAACGCCTGGTTTACTTTCAAAATCTTAAATCATCTATAACTGTCATTCCTAAAAGTAATTTAATTCAAAGATGATGCTGGGTTGGTCATAAATTCCAGTTCATACTTAAAATTACCCTCAAGACCTGTGTCGGCTTCTAATCAATGGTAAAGGACAACGGTATTTTCTAGAAGGCGATACTGAGTAATGTTAAAAAGGCGATGATTAGGTTACCTTTCAGATTTAAGCTATTGTTGTCGTGGGGTTAACGCCTGGTTTACTTTCAAAATCTTAAATCATCTATAACTGTCATTCCTAAAAGTAATTTAATTCAAAGATGATGCTGGGTTGGTCATAAATTCCAGTTCATACTTAAGATTACCCTCAAGACCTGTGTCGGCTTCTAATCAATGGTAAAGGACAACGGTATTTTCTAGAAGGCGATACTGAGTAATGTTAAAAAGGCGATGATTAGGTTACCTTTCAGATTTAAGCTATTGTTGTCGTGGGGTTAACGATTGGTTTACTTTCAAAATCTTAAATCATCTTCAACTGTCACTCCCAAAAGTAATTTAATTCAAAGATGATGCTGGGTTGGTCATAATTTCAAGTTCATACTTAAGATTACCCTCAAGACCTGTGTCAGCTTTTAATCAATGGCAAAGGACAATGGTATTTTCTAGGAGATGATACTGAGTTATGTTAAAAGGGTGATGATTAGGTTACCTTCCAGATTTTAATTATTGTTGCCATGCCATCTTTAACTGTCACTCCCAAAAATAATTTAATTCAAAGATGATGCTGTGTTGATCATAAATTCCAGTTCATACTTAAGATTACCCTCAAGACCTGTGTCGGCTTCTAATCAATGGTAAAGGACAACGGTATTTTCTAGAAGGCGATACTGAGTAATGTTAAAAAGGCGATGATTAGGTTACCTTTCAGATTTAAGCTATTGTTGTCGTGGGGTTAACGATTGGTTTACTTTCAAAATCTTAAATCATCTTCAACTGTCACTCCCAAAAGTAATTTAATTCAAAGATGATGCTGGGTTGGTCATAATTTCAAGTTCATACTTAAGATTACCCTCAAGACCTGTGTCAGCTTTTAATCAATGGCAAAGGACAATGGTATTTTCTAGGAGATGATACTAAGTTATGTTTAAAAAGTGATGATTAGGTTACCTTCCAAATTTAAACTATTGTTGCCATGGGTTTAACGATTGGTTTACTTTCAAAATCTTAAATCATCTTCAACTATCACTCCCAAAAGTAATTTAATTCAAAGATGATGCTGGGTTGGTCATAATTTCAAGTTCATACTTAAGATTACCCTCAAGACCTGTGTCAGCTTTTAATCAATGGCAAAGGACAATGGTATTTTCTAGGAGATGATACTGAGTTATGTTAAAAGGGTGATGATTAGGTTACCTTCCAGATTT
>JABXWE010032626.1:0-17151 GCA_014611495.1 Limonius californicus | reverse complement strand
CTCTCTCTCTCTCTCTCTCTCATCGTCATAAGCTTCTCGTTGAAAGCGTCGTGACCCAAAAACTACGTATTCTGCATGCTTCTCTTTACGCCATCGACTTCTGTTTCGAGCTGTTCTTGCAGCGTCCTCGATAGTGTGGGTAGTAACCTCTTTGATTTGGTCAGTCCATATTTTTGCCGATCGTCCCCGTGGTCGCGACCCTATAACTTTTTCCTGCACAACTAGTCTTTTAAGGTTGTCTGAATTTCTATGCTGCACATGCCCGAAGAATCTGGCAATTTTTACATGTATGAGGCTATACAATTTTGAGTTCTTGGATTTCTTTAATAATTGGTAAGCTATTTCATCTATCCGTCCATGACGCTCTGAGTACTACATTCCAGGAAATCAACCAACAACACGCCGTTTCTGTCCCAAAAACAGTAGCCATAAGCTTTCGGTGAACTCGCATGCTTCCACTACATTGATTGTTGCTTGGTTTCAACATTTCTGTAGGAAATCTAAGTCTCATCCCCAGTCACAATGTGGTTCAGGACTTCAGGTACTCATTGTGTTTGTGGTATTGTAGCCTGTTTGTGACAAGTTCATACAGTACTGTAAGTGAAATTGTAAGTGTGGAAAATTAGCGGCCATTTCCGAAATCGATTTTTTTTGTTTACTTCTTCCGCAAGATCTTCGTTGGCAACAGAACTTCTACCTCTTTGTTTCTCATCGTGCATGCCTGGACCATATACCACGCATATTTGAACATACATTTTGGAAGCGTTTTAGTCTTTTGCATGAAGAAAACGAACCACAGCGCGCACTTCACACTTGGCGGTACTTTCAATCGTAATGTTCATTTTAATGTTCTATTATACCATCGAATACAATGACAGAACCACGGTAGAGTGACGTGTGGCTAGCTCATCAACCACTAAAGCACCTCTACAATCCTCCAAATTGACTACGCTCCTTATTCGGCAGTAATATTTAAACGGCCTTATTTCCGAATAAGCGTCGTATGTTGGGTTGTGTCAATCACTTTTAAGGCGGTACAACTCGTCCATATGATTAATATTAGTAAATCTGTTCATTACTATAGCAAGACACCACCTTTACAAAAATTTAAAAATCTCAGTTGCTGTGATATATACGTTGGGTTGCGTCAACCACGCTTTGGGGGTGCCAACTTATCTGGTCCACCTTACACAGTAATACAACACAGTCGAACCTCTATAATTCAAATTTTTTTATTACTCGAACTGGAAGCTGTTTCCCGACAAAATGCCTATTCCAATGTTCATATTTTATATCGATATTCGAATTTCAAGCCGAATTTTTTATAATTTCATAGACTGGATTTGCTATTAGTAAGTTGTAACTCAAATGAAATTCCTTAGAAATCATTGTGTGGATTTATTCCAACGCTTTGGTGATTTATGGCAGTCTTCCGCTCAATGACGATTTACACTTTCGGCAGGGGCATGTCAATTGAACTTAAGTAGTATAGTATATCATTCACTGTAAACATCGAATAGCCCATGTTTAACATTTTGTTCAGCTGGCCTGCAACCTTTATTATTTAGATTAATTTAAAAAGACCAAACTTTCGATTAGTTACAGTCATAAAACTTTGATCGTTGGCGTTAGAATTTATAACTTTTAATTTTTGATTTCCACAAAAACGTTCATCACGTTGAGTATTTCAAAAATTTTACTTTTTATTTACTGGTCATAAAACTGTTATTACAATAATGTCAATGTTTAGATGGCAAATTTTGCGTTTTATCCTAGGATGAAAGTTGTTTAGATTGTTTAGAACATTTCATATTTCACAAAACAGTGAAGACATATCTTCAAGTTTGGTAATATGTATATTCAAAATTTTCGTATCCTGTAAACATACATTGGCAGATTTTGAACTAACTTCTGTATCACACAACCAATGTCTGGGTCGTTGTTTAAAATTTTTCTTAAGCAACAAACAGGGTTTATAGTTTTAAAGAAGTATTTATTGTAAAGCCTAAGAGAAGTATTTACCTTGGCAATTTTTCTCGCAAGTGGACTCCTGGTAATTATGATGGCTTTTATTACAAACATCCGAGCAAGGTTGGCACTGTCGATCATATTCTGAGCAATATTCCTGCATCCTGCAAATTTTGGATCCACATCTTACACCGGAAATAGTCAAACTTCCCCATGTTTCGCACGCAAAACAAGCCACTAAAACTAAAACGATTTTTAATTTTACGCACTGCATGTTTACGCTTTTTTACGAAAGTCACATATTAAATACAAACAAATTTTTTACTAATTGTTTTCCCGATTGTATGCAAAAGTGTTTAGACCGAATTAATTATTTCCGGGGCTCACATTGCGGCAGAACACTATTTACACCTATTTTCGAAAGCTGCCTAAGCCATTTTGTGAGGAGAAGCAACAGGTGCAACGCTTTTGAATTCGACTAAGTGACTTGACTACGTGTGTGCACCTGAGTGACTCATTGTACGAAAGAATTCAGGTAGAACGACTGTATACTGACGTCAATAGGGTTTACTGTTGCAACTCAAAAGCCGCTGGAACAGGTATGCTAGCCCCTCTCGGCGGATTTTTATTGTTGAACAATATGGCGGCTATTGACGGCTTCTATCTTGTAATTATTCTGGGAAATTAACATTTTTCCAGGTATCAAATAGGCATTTTTCGCCGGAAACTTGAATATAGTAAATTAAGCAACTCATTCATCTCCTTCAAGGAAACGTTTAGTTATAAAATTAATAGGTAACAGGAAAATAGATGTCAAGTTGCGTCCTTATTTAGTCATAGAATTGTTATTAAGGTAATTATAAAATGATGTAAAAAAAGCACCGTAAAACGGCAGTGGAATTATAAAAAAAGAGGTATATTTGGAAATTGACTTCGTAATAGATAGTAATCCCGATAAATATTTCATTTCTATTTTTGAGTTGTATACAGGGTGTTTCAAAACAAATGGGCCACCGTTGCGTCATACATTTTATGGGTTAAAGTAAACCGAATAAACCTCAGAGTTCAATTTTTTTTCTGTTAATGATAATTTCCACAAATGTAAAGATATTTATTTAAAATTTGGTACACACACATTGCAATATGTACTGAATTAACAAAAAATTTTCATAAAGTAGACTTAAACGTAAGAGGAATTTAACCTAGCACTTAAATTGTATGTTAGCACTAACTTTCTTACCTGTAGAATTTTTTAAAAATTTGGGCTATTGTCTGAGAAAGAATTAAATAACACAAAATTAAGGTATCTACTCTTTGTTCATGTGCGGAAACACAACCGTTTGCCTTGAAATGCTTGTCCAAGTTTCAAAAGGTCTGTAGCTGCTGACGACAAGGACTTTCTACCTATATACATGGTGTTTCAGTTTTTTGTAGCAGGACTTATTTAACATACAAAGTTTATATAAATTAAATTTTTAAAGGGAATTTTTTTTAAAATAAGTAATTATTTTTAACGTTTTGCATTAAAATTTGGTATACGGGGTTTTGTGGTATGAGAAAGCCTATTATGGGCACCGTTTTATTGTAGCCGGTAGAGGGCGCTCTGTATTGTACTCTTTACGGATTAAAATGACCATAACTTTTTTCTCAGTGTACTTTATGGCTTTTTTAATAAATAAGGATTTATTATAATTTTTCGAAATTTAGTATCTACTAAATGTTTATAACAATTTATTGTTGTAATAATTTAACAGATGCTAAAGTTAGCGTTTTTTCTTTTAACAGGATCACGGTTTTTAAGACAATTTATTTTCAACGGGCTAACTAAATAAATAAATCTAATACGAGGCCTAACCACTCTATGTTGGAACACTTGCTTATTTAAAATAAATGCTTCAATAATTTTAGGATACTTGTTTTTATTTAATCTTGGTGAAATATTTCAGAATGGTATATTTGTGTAATGTAGTTTTTACACATTTATTATAATTATATATGAAAGTGAAAATCTCTAGAAAAATAAATAGTATAGAATGCAAAACTAAACCGACCAAATGTTCGGACGCAAGGCAGTTTAGTGTGATTCAAACAAATACCTGTTCTAGCTTTCAATGTGGCAGCGGAAGACAGAATACTTAAGTTTTCAAACAGTATCAACATAAGCCATAAAATTTAACAGTGATTGTACTAGTTGGGCGCTAATGACCATAGTAGTTGCAGCGCCCTTAAGCTTAACTATTTAAAAAAAAACAAAGACCTGTCATTTGTTTTCAATATTCTGTCTCTGTTAGTGTCAAGTGCACAGTTCATGACTGAATTTGTGTAACATTAAGGTAAAATAAGGCACGGGGAATAGCGACACCTCTAAAGTTACCTACGTGAAATAATTATTCGCGAATACGCAAAAGGAAAGTTGATCAGAAAAATTGCCGAAGATTTTGGAATCGCGAAGTCCACGATTGCGGACATAATAAAAATATATGAAAATACAGGAAATATTGACATTGCAGGCAAATCTTATGGGCGTCCGAGGTTAGTAACACCTCGAATGCAGACAACTTATTAAAATTTGTAAACGTGGACGACAAAGCATTTTACGTGAAATTACAGCTCGCTGTAATCAAGAAACGAATGTAAATGTTGGCAGAGAATGTTGCAGAAAATGGATTCATAAATCTGGCAACTTTATACTGTAGGTATGTTAAGGATGTGATGATTACTTTAATAAATAAAAACTCTAGGCTAAAGAAAAACCTCTACTAACAGAAGTCCAGAAAAAGAAGCGCTTAGCTTGGGCGAAACAGAAGGAACGTTGCACAGACGAGGATTGGAGCAAAGTCATTTTTAGCGACGAATCTAAATTTGACATTTCTTTTGGAGACTCTCGTAAGAGAGTACGAGTAATTCGTACAAAAAAAGAAGCATTTCATAAAGACTGTCTAAAAAGGACTGTAAAATTTCCACAAGGAATCACGATTTGGGGTTGCATGTCAGATAAAGGAGTGGGAAGTATGGAGTTCATAACTGGTATCGTCAATTCGGTAAAATACCAGGAGATTTTGGAGAGAAGTTTATTACCAAGTGTTGAAATGTCGCACCCTGATTAGGATTTCACATTCCAACAGGATGGTGCCTCTTGTCACATGGCAAAAACTACAAAACTGTGGTTTGAGAATCACAATATAAGGGTTTTAGATTGGCCTTCTAGTATCCCGACCTCAACATAATTGAAACGTTATGGCATAAGATGAAAAGGTAATGAAGAAACCGTCCCCAGCGGACTTTACCTGATTTGAATGCCAAACTTCTAGAAATTTGGAACTCGTTTACTCCAGCGGAATGTGAATCATTAATTCTAAGTACCTATAGCTAATAGGATTAAAGCAGTTATTAAGGCTAAAGGCAATGTTACATCATACTAGTTTTCCAGAGATATTAAATGTCCGAATATTTAGTGGTCAATGATCATTGGATTTTTTTATTATTATTTATTTCTGCAGAATTGTTAATTCAATTAAAAATTAAGCAATATGTAAAATATTTGTTATAAATATAAATCTTCAAAAATTATTTAGTTGCATTAAGCTAGAAATAAGTATTGCAAATTTACAGGGAAATTTGCGTATAATAAATCAGTGTCCGAATATATAGTGGTTAGGGCTCGGACTATCAACAAAACAGAAAACTATCAGTAACAGAAAACAAACTGTGAACCATACATTCAATACATAATTCACACCGACTAATAACTTAATGTGTAGTGTTATTTAAGAAGTTCATCTCTTGTTTGAATAGGTATCGCATACACTTTTTCTTTTAAATATCCCTACACAAAAAAATCTAAGTGATTTAAGTCTGGGGATCGACCAATCCATCTTTCTGGATAATGGTTGTTCAGCCAGTTTCTTACGATTCTCCCATAATGAGCTGGACAACCATCAACCTGGAACCAAGCCCTTCTTTTTAAATTTAAAGGAATATCTTCCCACATATTCACATGTTCGGCTTCTAAAAATTCCAAGAAGGTCTCAGGCAGTCACCCGTGGTAGCAAAAAGTAAGGTCCAAAAAGGTGATTGTTATAAATACGAGGGCCGCCTTTTAAGTTTTGACAAACGATCATTAGTTGGCGTTATTAAGATGTGTAATTACTATTTTCGTAAAATTTGACATTTGTTATTGTGAAAACAGTGGCAGCTTAGAAAGTCAGCGAATAGTTTGTTTACAGTGAGTGTTTAAAAAAGCAATTTTGTAATAAAATGGAAATATCACGTAAAGGTTTTCGTGGATGATTTTTTACGATTTTAGTAAAGGCCAACTCAACAACAATGCATAGAATCGCTTCGTTCAACTATTGGTAGTGCAGTACCATCAGAAAAGACTGTTAATCATCGCCAATGCTTTTTAAATACTTTGCTACAGGGCTCCAGACTTATAAAACTGTATTTTAAGGGGCTACTAAAATGACTGAAAATAAGCTAAAATTGGTGTTTTCTATTGGCACCGTAGTTATGACAATGAGCGACCTTTCCACTTGAGGTTTTCTGCAACGAGTAGACAATATAGCCAAATTTGAAATAAGGTAAAAAAGTTATAGGTAAAAACTGATACACTGCTCAACAAAATTAGGGGAACACTTCTTTAGCCGTACATGATTTTTCAAATTAAAGACAGACGCAAGTATCAACTTTAGTATATTGTTCTTTCAACATTACTTAACAAGATACAAACAACAAATATGTTCTAATTAAACGGGTTTCTTGAGTAACACCAAACTATTGCGAAGACTACCAAAATCGAAATGTGTTTTATCACATAAAATGTCTTAGAAATTCTCTTAACGCCCGAATTCCAAGCTTTAGTAGCGCGTGTGCCCTCCATTAGCTTCAATAACAGCCTGGCAACGTCGAGGCATGCTGCGAATAAGACGTCTTAACATGTCTTGTCGTAAATTTCGCCATTCTTCCACAAGGAGCTCAGCCAACCCCTGAAGAGTCTGAGGTGCAGTAGGACGCTTTCTAATGCGCCTGTCGAGTAAATACCAAACGTGTTCGATGGCATTTAAGTCTGGACTCATGGCTGGCCACCCCATCACTAGGATTTCTTGTTCCTGGAGGAAGTTCGTTGTTAAATTAGCGGTATGAAGTCTACAATTATCCTGTTGTAGGATGAAGCCATCGCCGAAAATTTTCGCAAATGGCACAACATGCTCTTGAAGAATGGTCTCAACATTAATTTGTGCGTTGAGACGTTGGGGAACGACAACCAAGTCTGTGCGACCGTCTATACTAATGCCACCCCACACCATGACCGATCCAGCTCCGAATCGGTCCACTTCCTGTATACACGCGGCAATGTATCGCTCTCCAGGATGTCTGTACACTCGTATACAACCATCTCAACGAGTTAGACAAAACCGCGACTCGTCTGTAAAAAGCACAGACCTCCAGTGTCGAAGCTGCCATTGCACATGTTCGCGTGCAAAGTTTAGATGGCTAACTCTGCGATTCCTGCTCAAGCGAGGAGCTCGCACAGGCCTGCGAGAAGTCATATTGACTTCTTTAAGCCGTCTCCTAACCGTCTGATCGGAAATTGTCACACCGGTGGAATTTCGAACTAGATTTTGTAGCTCACGAGCAGTAGCAGTTCGTCGGCGAAGACAAGAATTAACAATATACCTGTCGTCTCGAGGGGCAGTTTTTCTTTCACGGCTTTGTCCAGTTCTCCTGGAATATCTACTCGTTTCTTGGTACCTATGCCAAGCTCTACAGATAACAGATGGAGTTTATTGGAGCTGGTTTGCTACATATCGCATAGATCGACCATCTTCAAGCAAAGCAACAGCCCTCGCGACTTCAATTTCACTTAAATAACGCATTTTGGACTCAGAAGCATTGAAAAAGTCAAAACTGACAGTTTTACTGTGTCCAATAACTTATTTGATGAGTTTCAGATGTTGCTTTGTGGTCAAAAACCACTTTGTTTTGAGACTTTCTTTACGTTTTGGCGTCTACGATGTTAAAGAGCAAACGAATTACCGTAATTCTTTTTGCACTTTGTCAATAAAGGTCTAGAGAATAATATAACAAGAAAAAATGCTGCTTCCATCATTTGCTGGAAAACTTATAGGCGCTCAAAAAAGTGTTCCCCTAATTTTGTTGAGCAGTGTATAAAAAATTACCAAAAATAGTGAAAAAATATGGTAAAATCAAATTACTTTACGACATATGTATGTGGAATTAATTTAGTGAAATTTTTCACCTTATTACAGACTACCGTACTTTAAGAACACAATACGCATAACCCCATATTTTTTATTCATACACATTAACTACAGCCAAATAAAGGCACTTTACATGGTTTTCTAGTGGTAGAAATCCTATAAAACTTAAAAATTTTTATTGCTTGTCAAATATGACAATCTTTTGGCCACTACGCAACAAAATTTTAAATTAATCCACTTTATTCAAGTAATTATAAAAAAGCTGTAACCATATCGACTTTATCAGGACGAAGAAACTGTACTTGTTATTTTGTTTCATCCTACTATAAAAAAAAAAGCTTTCAATTGGATAGGCAACTCGTTTAACAGATAAATACTCTCCCGTAAACCATTAGCTATACAAATGGATACTAAATTATATCTTTTTGTAGTAGATACAGGTGGAGAGGACCTAGATATAGATGGAGAACACATAAAACACTGCGAAGAGTTCAATCCATATTTAATAACTACCCAAACTGTTGTTAGAGCGTCATATAGAAAACAGAATAAACTAGGGATGAAAAGCTATACAGCAACTAAATGGTTTATGGTGGAGCAAGGGAATTAGGAACAGCGTAAAACGAAGAATATACCAGAGTATTGTAGAAGGAATTGTAATGTACAACTCAAAAGTCTGGAAAGTAAACGATAAACAAAATCTAAGACTGTAAGCACGCTAGATGGATGCCCTAAGAAAAAACTGCAGAGTATCAAGACTTGAACATATTCGCAACAGAATTATCAAGGAAAGAATAGAAGTGGAAGAGGATATAATAGATAGAATAGAGAGGAAAAGACTAGTGTGGTATGGACATCTAAACCGCATGGAAGAAATTAGATGGCCACAGAAAATTTGGAAATGGTTTCCTGCCGCAAGAAGGAAGAGGTCGACCCGAAAAACCTGGGGGCAAACAGTGCAAGAGGCAATGTCAGTAGGCAGTTAGCACCGGAAGACACTCAAGACATAAAACTTTGGCGTACTGGATGCGGAAAACGACGAATGTGGTAACAAACCCGCTATACATATATGTATATATATTGCTGTGTTACAAATGGCTAAAATTGAGTTATCTTAGCTTAATACTAAATATGTAAAGCTATATAAAGCTTTCCTAAAAGAAATCATTTGTTTACAGACATAAATTTTACATTTGATGTAATATTGTTGGTTTCCGATGTTGTTCTACCATCGTAGACTGAAATAATCAAGTCCTTGACACAAATGTGGGTTGTTTTGGATTGGAGTCATCTTGAGAAAGGCATAGAGTAGACTTTTCAACCGTTTTATGCATTCTTGTGCTGTAATTTCAATAATATTAAAAAAATTATAAAATTTAACAACTAAAGACTAAGTTGTAAAATTTCATGAACTATATTTATTCTTTTATCAAAAATATATTGACTGGAGTCATCTAAGAAGCTCAACAAACTTTATGTCGTATTTCCATAGCCATTAATATCTGATTTAATAATTTATTTAAATAAAGGTTGTTTAGACATCTGCATATAATTAAAATGTAAGTTTTCTTAAACTTTTACTTTTCTGATGTATTAAAAAGAATTGGTTGGAGTTAACTATGCTTTGGAAGAAACTTTGTGTTGTATTTCAGTTAATATTGGTTTGTAATTTGTTCATTTATTGTTAAATGAATATTGTAATATTAATTTGATTTTGACAGATTTATGCCTTGTGTGGTGAAATTGTGCATTTTGATGTGAGAAACACAGTGATGAAATTTTGTTCTTATTTAAATTTATTTAAAAAAAAGTTAAATTAGTTTATCGGATTTTCATGTAATTTAGTCAATTTTTGTACCTATTTAATTTCTCTTGGCTGGAATCTTCTAGAAGTTTTCGATTCTGTCTCTGTTTTTGATCGTTGCTACGAAACGATGCTTTTTTGTTGAAGTTGTTAGAGGTTTCCGGTAAGAAAAACTTTTTTAGTTCCAGTTTTGTATTTGGAGAGGAAGCACGTTTCCTGTGCATCTCTGTAATTGTTAAAATTGATTTATTTAATAATAAAACTTTGTGTTGTGATGTTTCAATACTTTGAAATTTCCAAGAAAATTATGAAATTTTTGTGCTTCGAATTATAAAAACAAAAGTTGGCGTCTACCGACGTACTTTTGTTTTCAAAATGGATGTTTCGCGTTAATTTTTTTTTATTTTAACTGGAACTCAAAACCTTGATGAAATCACTTTATCTAACCTCAACATCTGTAAAGAAAAGTAAAATAAAATTAATGAAGTATTAATACGTTTCTTAATTTTATACATTTTAAATCAAAAAATAAAAGTTTAATTACGTGTTTAAAAAAGGTGATGCTCCTGAATGTAAACAAATATTTCAAGTGATCTTATAATTATGAAAGATTAGAAGCTACTTAATTTGATGAAATATTTCTGTACATACAAGAATCAATCTGCACTACACAATTGTATTGGAAGATTGGAGTTTTCTGCAAATTTGGATAGGATTTCAAAATATGCTGTAAGGGAAACACATCAGCTGTACTACGTTTGATTTGGATAAATGCAAGGAACCGTTCCAAAGCCGACAGTGTCAGTATATACCGAAATCGCAAGTTCTAAAAAAGAGCTGGGTTTGTTTTTATTTAAAGCAGTTCCAAACATAAAAGTGGATTTATAAACTAAATAGAAAGACTATTTTAATGTGTTTCTTTCTTGATGTTATTTTTTTTTGGTTGCTTTTATTTAACGTCGGCCTGCTACTATGGCTAACCACCGACGCCAGGGAGCGATCCTACCACACCTGGAAATTTAGCCTGTTTGAGGGTTCATTTGACGTGCCCAACAACACTTGGACACGGGGCCTACGATTTTACTTCCTATCCGAGAAGAAGGGCCGTTTTAGCGTTTTTATCGCTCAGAAAAAACCACCAACCTCAGCGTCCGGATTCGAACCCGGGACAGCTACGTGAAAGGCATACGGCCAACGTATCCGAGGTACCGGCGCCGGTGATGTTACTTTATGTAAGATAAATGTATTTGCAATCGTATTTCTAAAAGATTATGGAAAAGATTTAGCATAAACAGCATCTATGTGTGTATTTTCAACGATCTACTAAGGCGTTTCATTTGTTTATGTCTCTTATTTGTTGTTAATGGTTTGAATATTTGCAATAAGTCCCAATTTGCAACAGTAATTACCCTGAGATTGATAAAAGATTTAAATACCCTGTGAATTCAAGTTCATTAAAGAGTCCATGTGAGGATATTACTTTATATAAGATTTATCCTTCTGCTTTCGAAGCAAACTTAAAATTAATTATATGTACATATCATCAATGGGTATTTATGATTTTTACTAAACAATTGAATATTTCAGCAATTTTAAACGGAAATGTCATTGTGCGACATATCAATGTATTTATAAGGAATAAGATTATCACAAAAAGCGAACGTAGTTGTATTTAAAAATAAAAAGTTGATATCAGTTACCGGAAGTAAACGCTAAAGTTAAAAAATGCTTATAGTTGAACATTTACGGTTATGTCAGTTTGAAATTTGGTCACAGGATATTTTGTAGTCTTTAACCCTACATTGTTAAAATCCGTTACAATTCTAAATAGATATTTGACATTACGGTTAAAATTAAAACAAGTATAAAGAGGGAAGGGTTCAATAAATAAAAGAATCTTTAGTAAAAATCAGTTTATTTTGAACTAACTAGTATTGTGTATGCAAAATTGTGATATCTAAATAAATTACTGGAACAAATGGACATATAAATAATCTAAGACACATACAAAATTATACTGAAGAATAAAAATGTATTCACTGGCTACATAAGTACAACTACTAAGCAAGATTACAAAGGAAACATGAATGCTTATATGATTGTTACCATTTAGGTATTGGAAAACAATAATGGTTTGTGATATGCAACAAAGAAAACTGTTATTATGTCTCGAGAGCGTATATTATAAATGATCACACCTTGGAGGTGTTCTTGCAATAAATATAATGATCAATGGGTGTATGCAAAACTGTAAAAAATACTGCTATAAAAATTAACCTAATGCTATGGTAATGCTTAAGCACAAATAAAATATAATTTTGACTAAACAAATATCACATCTACATGGACTAAAAATTATTTCATATTGCTTATATGTGATTAGACACGAATTTTTGGTTCGAATTTAGTTATTTGACTGCATTTTTCAAAGAATGAATATTCTCAAAAGAAAACTTCAAATGAAAAAACTATCATGTTATATTTGGGTTCAAAAATAGTACTAGTTGTACATTAACGAAAACATGATAGTGTGAGCGAAATAAAAAAACAATTCTAACAGTGAGAACCAAATAAGGGTTATCACTAACTCTTTTACAATTTTCAGCTTTTTAGAAGAATAATTTGGATATAGGATGTCGTCAAATATATCAACGTTTTCTTCACACCAAACTATCCACAGCCTTTTCTATATTTATATATAAAAGAGGTGTTTCGAAAGTGATTTTACTCAGTTCCAGTTTGTTTGCACGTAATCAAACTCACAAAAAACAACAAGTTGTAGGACAACCTTGGAAACACCTCTAATTAACAAAACTAAATTCCTTATATCGATAAAGAGATTACAATAATTAACACTAATATACACCCTGTTTAATAAAGAGATTAATACTGAGAAATTCTATCTACTTTATACTTAAATTCAAAAAATAAACTTCAACTCTTCAATTCTTATTCGATAATTGTCAACAGTATACATCATTAGTCTTAAAATTTACCTTGTTACTTATTTATAAAAAAGAATCTTTCATTCTAAATAAAATTAAAATAAATACATAACTCCGATCAATTTTCAAATCAAAGCAAACTCTTACAAAACACATTCAATTTCACTCAAACTAATCGTGCTGTAAAAAATTCTGACAATTTTTTAGAAGTCCTCAAGTCCATACATGTAATAAATGCTTCAGAAGCTTCCAGCTGCCAGGGCCGGACTTGTCACATTATTGGGAACTTTAATAGGACTGGAACTTTGCACTACATAATGTGTTAAACGAGTAGGTAAGCAACCGGCATTCAGCTGATAGAACTCAACGAGCTGGAGCAAGTCATAGAATTTGGTGACACCACTATCTAAAGAAAACACATGCGCCTCCCGTACTGGATCCAAGATGGGGTTAATTTGTGCGTGCAATACTTTGCTGCCACACTTGTAAGTGAGCACGAAGGACCCTGGGTTCGATCTGCTATCACGAACGATGAATACTCTGAAAGAGAAATCGACATTAATTCCATAGGCAACACTTAGAAATTAACTTCGGGGATTTAATTAAGAGTTTATTGGATCTAAAGCTTAATCGAAGTTGTAAAAGTTGACTAACAATTTATTGTGTTGTATAAATAATTGCTTACTGATAAGAAAAGGAATAATTTGCTTGGTAACAAACGTCTAGAAACCATGTCTAGGTGTCTAGCTCAGGTAATTATTGTGCTTGAAGGACAAATCAGTCATAGTCGTTAAAAATCGTGGTATTTGTAGCACTTTATTCGCGAATGTCTACATTAGCGCTGCTGTATCTACTAACCAACATGGAATGCTAATAAACATAAATTTAAAAGTTAAATACGCGCTGACAGAATAATTATTTCAATTGGAATAAATAAAATGTGCAAGTAATTGTTTCCTTCAGGGGAAAACAAACCAATTTCATAACAATCTTCGATTTCAACAGGGAAAGAATTGGACTTTTCGAGTCCCTTCCCGCTAAATATCTTGGAAACGCAGTCAACATTTTTTGATATAATCCCACCGATAAAAATTCCGTCAGTAAAATGTCCCGGTGGTTAAATTCTTCGATAGAAATGTATACCTAAAGGATTTCGTTACAGCAATTTGAATTTGTTGCAAAATACACTGGGTGATTCGAAACATGTGCGAAAAACTTTAACCGGATACAGCTGAGGTTATTTAACTCCTAAATCACCTAGTAGATTTAAAAAATTCGGATCTGTTACGGATGTAGGGGTTCTCAAAATTTTTTGTCATTACTCTACTGAAATGTAAATAACGTTTTTGTTCCTTGACCAATTTTAATAAATTGTATTGTTATTGGTAAGCTAATAGTCCAAGCTTCATTTCCGGTCAAGAAAATGTACAATGAAATATGAAAACTTTGGTTGACAAATTTTTAAATTACGTGTATGTATTTAAATTGCCCCTCTATTCAAAACTTTCAGATCTTTTTAAATATTACATTTTTGAAAAGTTATACAGATATATTTTTTTGGAAAACGGAATACTAATTCAGCAAAGCTGCAAACAAAACTTACGTTAACAATCTCATTTTTAAGATATATCCTAATTAACACATTTTCAAACTAACTTTTCACTTCTGGGTCAGTTTTCGTACACTTTTCACACTCAATTAAACTATTTTCTGGACTGGAAATTAAGGTTGGACCGTTAGCTTTAGAGTTATTTAACATGGTTTCGAATAGAAATGACAATTTTAGTAACTCGCAAATTTTTCACTTCTGGGCCAAATTTAATCCACTTTTCATTAACTGTACATTTTTCTTGACTGAAAATTAAACTTGCACTGTTAACTTTCCAAAACAACAAACTTTATCACAATCAATAGGGAAACAAAAAGTTATTTGCATTTTAGTGAAATGATGTACAAAAACTTTGAAAACAAATTGCTTAGCGAATTAGGGGTTAAACAACCTCAGTTTTCGCACATGTTTAGAATCACTCTGTATATAATATTTCTCCAATTATAAAAGAATCGAAATTGTGCCGCTTAACAACAACAACAACAACTCAAATTTGATCATGAATTAAAAAAATATTTTTTCAAAATAAGTTTAATATTTTCTGACCCAGTAGAAATCAGGAAGCCGTACTTTTTTTTATTTAGTGATTTTCGTATTTGAGTTTTTAACGAAATTTAGAAATTGTTTGTATTTTCCAAAATATAATCCTCGTGTTCAGTATGTTGTACATCATTATTCAGGAGTGAAAGTTTTTAAGCATTGTAACACAAGTTAAAATTGTTAAAATGATTTAAAACATCCATTTATTGCAAAAAATATTTCATGAAATTGTGATATGATACAACGCTACAATGTTGATACAAATATACTACCTAAAATACATATTCAATATGCATTTTCCTGATGCTAGCAACCGCTGTCTACTAGCGTTGATTGAAAAGTTTAAGGTTATGTTGATGCAGTGTTTATATTAAATAAGTATTTCACCTTGTAGGTATATAGGACGCAGATGATGACTTATTTATTAAATAAAAATCGACAGGATGATGTTCCTGTAAGGTCCGTGCACATTATATTTCTTTTGTACAAAACACATACATCAGCGGCAAAGTAGTGTAATGGTCAGCATGGCTGCCTTCCAAACCGTTGATCCGAGTTCAAGTCCTGGCGATCACAAACTTTTTTGAATTATTATTATTCAACGTAGCATAAAATATTTCATTTCATTTCTTCGGTTAAAACGTGATTACTTTCAGTTTTTATTTTATGGGAATTTATTACGCATCCCTCTGATTTAAATTTTCTAGCAATTGTTTGACACTAAATAAAGATTAATTTTATTTTTTAGCATTGAATTAATTTGATTGCTGTGGTCACAGCATGCTAGAGTTGTCTGTATAGTTGGTTGCGTACACAATAGGCGAAATTGACGCGTTTCTTTTAAAAGTATATATAGGCTATGTATACTAAAAAGAAAAATTCCCTGTATACGTATTTGTATTATTGGCACCTATTGCGTTTATTTGAAGGAAAATTTTAATTTAAAAATTCACACTTCAAATAGTATATTAAAGAACTAGTTTCATAAGGCCTTTTCTTAACGCACGAGTCCAAGCTTGAAAAACGAGACGCGAAGCGTCGAGTTTTTCAACGACGAGTGCGACAAGTGGTCTTATGAAACGTGTTCTTTATACTATTTTTTCTATTGAGGAAGTTTAAGAGTATTTTAAATAAATTTATGTAGAAAATTTTACGTCAAATCGATTACTAGGGAGTTTTTATAAACACTTATGGCAGCACTGACAGGTGGCTGAAACTGACATTTCAAACTTTCAAATTCAAATCGAACTACCGGAGTTTATAGGATGGTAATTTGATAGCGTGTTCTCGTATTGGACTTGATAGCATCTGTCAGTTAGGTAGGATTTTAGGAGGAGGTAAATTTGGTGGGTTAGCTTTCTTTTTATTTTATATAAAAGTCCGGGATGCCAGACCTTATCAAAGGCTTGCTGGATATCTAGAAAGACCGAAGTGCACATTTTTTTCCCCTCAAGATTTTCTTTAATGTGGTTAACTATTCTATGGCATTGCTGAATTGTAGAGTGACCTTCACGGAAGCCGAACTGGTGCAGAGGAATTAGTTTGTTTAGTGGTGTTATTTCTTTGATTCTGTGTAGAAGTAATCGCTCGAATAGTTTAGAAAGAAGGGGTAGCAAGCTTATCGGTCGATATGAGCTAGTTTCTTGCGGAGGTTTACCGGGCTTGGCAATCATAGTTATTAATGCATTCCGCAAGGAAGTGTCCTCGGCCCTTTCCTATACCTCCTTTATACTGAAGACATCCCAACTACAAATAATACCCTTATTGCCACCTTTGCAGATGACACTGCAATAATGTCATCAGATAACAACCCTGATAACGCATCTGATAAGCTGCAACAACATTTAAACCTCCTACAAACCTGGCTAGATCGATGGAGAATCAAAGTAAACAGCAGTAAATCCACCCAAATTACATTTACTACCAAACGCGCAATTTGTCCGCAAGTTACCATATATAATCAACCGATTCCTGTAAAAACTGAGGTGAAATACTTAGGTCTCCATCTGGACCAAAAATTGAACTGGAGAGCCCACATCAAAGCCAAACGACAGCAACTCAACC
>JABXWE010032625.1:0-29577 GCA_014611495.1 Limonius californicus | reverse complement strand
TATATATAGTAAAATGTACAGGGTATTCTATTTAAAATAAAAAAGTTGATATCATTTCCGGCTAAACGGAAAGTCTATTTAAATCGCCAATATCTTCAATGTGGGCGCCATACGACGCAACCTTAATTTCTGTTTAATACTAAAATTAAATATGCTTAAGAAGCTTATCAACGTAATACCGCATGCTTCATTCCGTAAAAACATTCTCTTCTCAAAATATCGGCTTGTACATAATCAAACAATCGCGTATCAAAAAATTATTCTTCTGTTTCTTGTTTTCTGTCAAAAAAAGTATTGGTATACTGTGTTGTGGACATATTGGTATCTCGATCTCAGTAATTTTGTCAAGAAATGTTACTCGAAGAAGTCATCAGAGTGGTTGCATTACATGAAGATGGACAAAGCATTCAGTATATCGTCCAAACATTAAATCTACCTCATAACACTGTCTCTGACGCTAAATTCGTAATAACCATACTGGACAATACCCTAGAAGAGCCGGATCTTGTTGAAATCGTGTGACTACCAGATGACATGATAATTGTATTGTCTTATCAGTACTTCGGGAACGACGTCTAACTGCAAGAACTGTTGCTGATCGGTTAACTGAAGTACGGGGAGTGGCGGTTTCTGTAAATACAGTGCCAGAAGACTTAGAGAACGAGGTTTGAACTCTAGAAGAGCCGCTGTTGGCCTTTTATTAACCGCCGCTCATAAAGCGACAAGAATGCATTTTGCTCGTGATCACCTCAACAGACAGCGCACTGTCTTGCTTACACCTGAGATCCGCTTTAGTCTAAGTCCTCCAGATGGACGTGAACGTATGCGGCGCAGACAAAAAGAAAGGTACTCTCAGTGTTTCATGTCGACAATGATCCCATTTGATGGTTGATCATTGATGGTTTAGGTGGGCATATCCTTGAATTTTCGTACAGCACTGGCAAATAGCAAATGGTACAATGAACGGAGATCGGTTCATAGTGGACTCTCTTGAAGATCCCGTTATCCCTTATGCTTATGCTTATGGCGCACTTGGTAATTAGAGTAACGGACTACCTGGACAATACTGGAATCTTCACGTTAGACCGACCCCCTCGAAGTCCCGACAGCTTGCTCACGCCCCAGAGACCCTTGCAGAGTTCCAGGTTGCGTTAAGCAAAGAAGGGACACGAATTGACCAAGAAGTACTTGCAAACTTGGTGCAAAGCTCGTCGAGTAACAGAAATAATACGAGCTCGTGGTGGCAATATTCGTTATTACATAATTTGAATTGTAGTATTTTAAGCTTACAATAATTTCGATCCCTTTGATTTTTCCACCTTATCCAATTTTTCTTCATTATTTCACTAGATGTTAAGTAAATATGGTTTATAATATAATATAATAGAATATTTATTTGTAAAATTTTGCTGTAATATGGCAAGAAAATACTAAGTGTCCGGTTTTTTTTGACGAGCAGTATAATAATAATATGAAACATAATGACCTTAATTGGTATCTGGTTATAATAGACGTGATATGCATATTTAAGTTTAGATTAATATCAAACTGTCAATTATGGAAACTTTCCCCACAAACTGCATCTTAAGGATCGCATAATGTGATAAACCAATAAAACAGTGCTACAACTAACTCCAAAAGCATAGCATGTATCTAACATCAAAGGATAACGTTAATTGGACACTTCAGAAATAAAAAAATGCCACCGATCTACTTACCGCGCTCATGTTTTATAACTCATATAGGTATGTGCTGACATTTACACATTTACGAGATCAAAAGGATTATTAACAACTTTTCAAAATTACCGGAAATACCAAATAACGTCCTCACAGGTACGTCATAATTGTAACCTTAAAAAGCAAAAGAGTTCACGTAAAAGTGGCTATTAGCCACATCAAAATTTCATCTCGGATTGGTTTTTTCATCCTCTCAAGCAATCACGTAATACCAACATTAAGGTATGTTTCTGAAGAATCCACTCATTAATTAGGTTTTTTGGAACGAATGAGAAACAAATCAGTTCTTGAAGTTTTTGGAATAACTGTACGTGAATGAGATACTTAATAAATGATTTTATAAAAGTATATGATATCAAACTAACCTGAAACCCCTTGTAATTCTAAAAAAATTTAATATTCTGTTTATTATGAATGTGTATCTGGCATTCTTTTAAGTTGTCTTTTTACTTTTCCTTCCTCGACTTATTGTGCTCACCATGGTTATTTAATCCACACAATCTGTAACTTTGGTAACTTGGTACACAGGGTGTCTGCTGAAGTACTTCTGTTCCATATACGGTTGCCTGAATAAGCGTTGTCTTATGCGTACCAATGTATCGCAGTTGCTTAAAACGTGCATCGATGTTACTAATTCCTCATTGCAGAGCCTCTATCAAATTTCTTGATCCTCCTGAGGTGTTTTGTAACAGCTGCGCGTCCTGTTAAAAAGCCCGTGGGAATACTATGCTGTATCCTGCCTATCTTAAGCAGTTTTTCAGTTCTTTTTGGGCAAGGTCCATTTATAAATGCATTGCAATTGTTTAGTGCTGGTCGATTTGGTGTTGACTGCAAATCCAATCGCCTATATAGCTGCAGACTTCATTTCTTGCCACTATAAGGGCTGGGTTGGGCCCCCAATAGGAACTGATTGATCCCAGTTTTGCTACTTCATCGGCTTTCTCATTGCCTTCGATCTCACCATCCAGTGACCTGGAACCCAGAGCAGCCTCGCGGTGTTCTGCCCTACCATATCATTGAGTTCTCCAGAACATTGTCATGTTGGCATACTAGTACTTTAACTGGCAAGTCGAAAACTGTCTATGAACTTGGTAATTTATATTACTGCAAAGCGTATGTAGAATGCAGACGCTAAGAAACTAGAGAAAAGGAAATACACACTGCTAACCCTTCTCTCAAAACAAAAATTACGGTTATTTAAGCCCATGGTGCGTTAAATGCTCGGGTGATTACGATACGGACCAGCACAGAGAAACCCCAGTATTAACTGTGCACCCAGCGAACTATAAAAATTATTATTACTATAAAAAATTATCAACAACAGAACAGATCATAACCCATTAAAATCCCACTACACCAAATCCAACAAACATACTCAACGACAGTCCTTCCAGCAAAAATACCACATAATATCCTAAATTGCCTTACACTCAAATACCGAAAAACACAGAAAACAAATGGAAACCATATTTATCTAATAAAGAAAAGTCAGAAAACTCTGACCCGGACGACGGAAGTAGGAAAACTTAGTACAACTAATTATATACTTATTTAGATAAAATCAAAGACTTTCTATGGTCATTAAAGTCATTAATCCCTACATTGTTTGATAATGGCAGAAAATTGCATACAAATAGCCATACAAGGAAATATAGCTGCATCTGCTCTACAGAACGTATTCGTTAACAACTATGCCGCCCTATTAATCCTCCTCCCCCTCTCAGCTGTGAATTACAAGAATACGGCGAAGGGCTATCGTGTTAATCTTTCTAATGGATTGCAGCTATATGCAATAATTTCTAAACAAGGTAACCAAATTTCTTCCTCCACCTAACACACATTCTCTCCATATCAATTCAACCGTAAAGGGACAATTCTGAATACAATCCTTTATAAAAATTTGACTACCCATTATTACGAACGGTGCTCCTAGAACTTGAATCTAGTTGATTTTCAGTTATTTTAACTTTTGAAACACAACTTTAGTTACATACGCGTGGTGGTGTAGCTGTTACTGAATGTACGTTAACTCCACCAAGCTAACAATATCTACGTGGGAATCGCTAGCGACCAGCGTGTAAATTCCCGATGCCGGACTGACAGCAAACATACGTGATGCCTCATAACATTTTTTTAACGACTTTTCTAAATGCTGTTATCTACTGCATTCCGTAAAGAATACATATTACACTGTTTACATATTTTTTTCAATTGTATTACATATTTTGATATTGAATCCTAACTTTACTGTCCTGGTTAAACGGAATGGTGTCCTAAATAAACGATGTAAATGGCGGTTATTTACTTGATTTGGTTTCTGTTCTTTAAGGGGCTGCCCCGATTAACCGGTGGCCCAGTTTACCAAAATCCACTGTACTTAATTAGGGTACCGGATTAACAAGATAAGACCATTCTTGACAGATCGCGTCTTTTCTTACATTAATATTCTCGTTAAATATCACAAACGTACTTTAATAGAAAACACTTGGAAACAGAAAGCAGAAATGCCTCGCAATGCAAGTTTCAAACCCAGTATTAATGTAGTTCGTTAAACTTGGAAAGCATGGATAGGATGATCATTTTCATACACAAATTAACAAAGTATCTAACTGTGGCACATAAATATTCACAAATTCATTAAGCGATAGGAATTTACAGAATTCAGGCTTTCATAAAAACCCTTCAAAATATATTTGATATCATAATAACATACGAGCGAGCACACCCATGATTCGAGTACAAAACTTATAGGACAACATTCCAAACAGAAATTATCACCAAACATAATTCCACTTAGAGCTGTAATAAATAACTAAAACAAATCGAACTGTATTCTAGCCCAGTAACCTTAAATAATTATAATTATTAGCAGATCAACATATAACATTTGTTATCACACTTACAAACATGAACAAAAGCACAAACTAAGTGGTAGTTCCTTCTACAGGATTTTTCTGCAAGTGTTTTTCACTTAGAGTATGTTCTAGTGCCTTTTATTTACTTTTTTCCTAACAGATTCCATTAAGCTTGAATTTATATCATTCATAAACAGCTTGATATCGCCAGCGCAACAGTAATGTACTGCCTATATCAATAAAGGAAGGGTTCAGCCATACTTTCTTCCCAATAGAAAATTGCTTCAAATGGTTTTAGCGTCACAAGCACAATATCGATTCCAGTTGCACTAAAAGTTGGGCGAACTTACCAGGCGAACAATAATACAATTTCCACAAATCTTCTAAAAATGTATACATTTTAGAATTTCCCTACATTTCGGTTTCAGATGAGAGAAAATTATACGCGCGACCCGCCTGCAACTGAAATTCGTAGAGTGCTGACACAAAGTAATGGATGACTGGTTATGTTTAACCAAAGTACATTTCAAACCCAAGTCTGCTGTCAGTGTGGTCGCCCCTTTATTATTTATTAAAGTTTCCTCCACAACTATGTGGACAATATACAGAACTCGCTCTGCCCCTTTCAAAATATGAACATTCCGAATTGATTGACTGTTATTTATTACATTGTCGCTAGGAAATTAGTAAAATTAATCTTTAAATTAACGCCTAATCAGACTTCTAATTATAGGATTAAAACATCATTAGAAACTACTCTAGATTGTGTTCCTACTATAGTTTGAATAAATATACATATAATAATATTCTATACAAATATAGAAACGCTTAGTTTACGAGTTACAGTGTGCGTTTTATAAACTAACTCTTATAACGGACGATTTAGAAACAACACTTGCACGCTATGAAAGGTAACCACTCACTGCCAGTGGCAACTAATAAACATAGATTTACTATAATTTAATAAATACAGCGTGATCATCAAAACTACAAGCATCACTACATCTGTAATTATTATTATACTTATATTATTATTATTATTTTTAATATTATACGAGGGTTGGAACTTTAATAGTGGCAACACTGATGTAGAGACGCAATGCAACAGAAGCAAATAATGTCGCTTATACCACACGTTAGTTACATACCTTCCTTACCTCAGATCAAATAGACTCCCCCTTCCCACATCACGCGCATGCGCACCGACGAGAAGAGCAGAGCCTCGTGTTAGCTGGCGGTTTAATGTAGTGTTGTCACGATGTTTTCGCAACAGGAACAACGGAGTAGGATAAAGATTGAATGTGCCAGAGGTTGTACAGCGACAGTGTCATCAAGGTCTTCAAAAGGCTTGCGGGGAATCTGCATTGCCTTACAGAACAGTGGTAAGGTGGGTAAAAGCCTTCAACGAGGGACGCCAAAATGTTGCAGACATGCGTCGGCCAGGTCGTCCTAGTGTCAGTGAAGAAGAAGTGTATGCTCTTGCCGCGTTACTGGACAGTAATCGAAGCCATACGATTCGTGGGCTGGCCCGAGAGATAGGATTAGCGCATACGACTGTGCTTCACATTTTGAAGGATCGCCTGCGTATGAGAAAAATTGCATCACGATGGGTTCCGCATGATTTGACGGAAATGCAGAAATGTCTACGATACGACGCTGCTCATAACCACCTCGAGCGTTATGAGCGCGAAGGAGAGGCTTTCTTACGCCGTATCATTACGCTGGATGAGACATGGGCCAAATGGTACGAGCCACAACTGAAACGCCAATCGAATAAATTGCGTCATTACGGGTCACCACGAAAATCGAAAGTTCGTCGGAACCCCAGCAATGTGAAAGTTGTGGTGATTCTCGTGCACGATTGTGATGGTGTTATCCTAACGCATACCGTTCCCCCACAGCAGACCGTCAATCCGCAGTATTACTGTTCATTTTTGGAACGCAACCTGCGACCAGCTTAGAGAAAGAAGCGGCGACACTTTCTGCAGAACCCACCCATCATGTTGCAGGACAATGGTCGGCCGCATGCAGCGCAAGCTGCGACTGATTTGTTCGATGGATGGGGCTGGGGAGTGCTGTACCATCTACCAGACTCCCCGGACTTAAGCCCTTGTGACTTTGATTTAATTCCTAAGATGAAGGAACCACTTCGTGGCATTCGCTTTAGAACTGTTCCAGAAATTCTTCAGGCTCCATTCGAACTATCAACACAGCAAGCGCTGCTAAAGGTATCCTACGACTTCCACATCGCTGGCAACGGGTTGTACACAATGCTGGTGACTACTTTAAAGGATAGTAAAACTTGGTAACACGTATCTCTTTTGTATCAGTTGTAGATAAATAGTTTCCACTATTTAAGTTCCAACCCTCGTATTATATTTCTGTCAAAATCGTTCTCATTTAAAATCAGGTTATAACGATCTCCGTCGTCTTCCGATACCGAAGCTCCATTGGTCTCTATCTTCCCGTAGATTTTCCCCCCAGACCTCCTACTTCCATCACTTTATCAATTCCTTCCCGCCAACTTCTTCTAGGTCTTCCCCTTCTGCGTCTTTCTTGTGGTGTCCATTTCAGTATTTGCTTTGGTAACTGTTCCTCTGGCATGCGTTGCATATGTTCATAAAATTTAAGTTGTCTCGTTCTAATGTCGTCTACTATTGTATGCCTGATTCCCATGATCTCCCTAATTCTCTCGTTCCAGACTCTGTCTCTTCTAGATCTTTCTGCAGCTCTTCTGCAGAGATCTATCTCTGTTACTAGTAGTGCTTTCTCCGCTCTCTTTTTAAGTGGCCAGACTTCAGAGCTGTAGGTTGCTACGCTCTTAACTATTGTGTTGTATATTAGAGTCTTATTTTTTTTCGAGATATTATTATCCCAGAGAATGCTATTTAGCTGTTTAATAGCTTTTCTTACTTCGATGTTCCTGCGTCGGCGTCGTATGGTTTCATCCAACGTACCTTCCCGTGAAACATGTAGACCTAAATATTTGTAAGTGTCGCAGTGTCTAATCTGTGCAGCATTCAAGATAAGGTCCTCTTGTGCTCCACCAGTGCACATATATTCTGTTTTATCTGTGATCACCTCTAGTCCCCATTTTCGGTATTCTTCCATCAGTTGGCGTGTCATATACTCCACATCGTCCGCATCTTGAGCTAACACTATTTAAACATCCGCGAAGCACAGTGTGTAAACAATATGTGTATTCTGATCTAGTGGGATATAAATATAATTACTGTTCTTTAAATAACGAGCTAAACATACCATTTTTGAAATTTACCGGGATAGCGAAATAAATGTATGCATAAATAATAAATAATTAACAAAATGGGAAAAGCTAAAAGATCTCCACATAATTAAAATATAACAAGTTTTGTGATTACAGATTTTTTGTTAAATTCTATATACAAAAAATATATTTATTTCTAAAATATATTTTAAGTATTTTCAAATATATCAGCTGTTAAAAATGCTATAAATCGAATAGGCTAATTAAATGTATTTCAGTAAATTATGGCGTTCACAGTATATTGCCTATGGATCGTTTTAAATAAACAGCATACCAACATATGTGTTTATAAGGACTTTGCTATTATAAATACACGAAAAGTTGCCCTTAAAATAATACACTTTCCTTTAGAATCACCCTATACATGCACAGGAGTTCTGCTTCTATGTTTCGATGTCTAGACAATGCAGTATTTACGAGAGTGATTCATGAAATCTAAGAACTGGATGATACAATACCATCAATTAAGGGAATCTCTACGGGGATTAATTAAAAAAAGACCCAATCTACATTGCAGAAACTTCATCCCGCCATGGCTTCCTGAGTCTTCCTCGCTTTCTTCTACCTATTCGCCTCCATTCTGTCACTTTCCCTATCCATCTGTTTCTCCCTGTTTCTCTGACGTGACTATAGTATCGCAGACGCTGTTATTCTATGTTTGTTATTCTATGTTTATTATTTTCTATCTTCATTCTTCTTTTAATTTATTCATTTCCAATTCTTTCTGGTCTAATCACTCTACTGTCTACAGCATCTTGGCCAATATTCTATTGCTGTGGCATTTATTTTACTCTGATATATCTTGTTTATTACCCAATTCTTGGGCCCGTATATCATTACACTGTGCACTAAATCATTGTATACTGTAATTTTTGTATTTTTTGTTATGTACTTGTACCATAATACCGGGTGTAGTTGTTTGATGCCCGTTCTAGTTTGCCCCAATTAGTTCCTTTATTTTTTCGTCCTATGTAGTTTTTTTGTTAAAGTAAAACCGAGCTATTTGAGTTGTTTACTTCTTATTATTTCTGATTCTTCATCAACTTTCAATTTTTTACCTTTTCGCGTATTTTTGAAAGATATTCCGACTTACGAAAATGTATCTCTAGGCCATTTTGGTATATTCTTCTTTTAGCTTCCGTACCTTATAGCTGAACTCTTCTTCATCTTGTGCAATCATGACCTGGTCGTCTGTGAACCCAGAGTGTATAGGTGTTCGTTCCTGAAAGGAACTCTCATTCACATTTTTTAGGTCTTTTAGATAAATGTAACAATGAAGGTGGCGTTAAGCATTTGTACAGTAGTCCTTTTGATGTTATAAAAATTACTAGTGGTTGTTTGTCCTACTTTCACCTGTATTGTCCCCTAACTTAACCGTCTGTTATTTCCAGCTCTTTTATTGCCTCCCATTATTTGTTTCTTGGGACCGAATCGTATGCCTCTTTTAAATCCATGAATGCTAGTGCACATCCCTGTTTCTTGCCGTTTTCTTCTTCATGAGTTATCATTTCCTACGGTAACAACCCCTTCTTGCTCTTCTCCAATCTTACCTTCTATATAATTCTAATTTTTTTTCTTCCATATAATACCTATATAGTTGTCGCATTTACTACGGCCCCCTTCTTGTAAATGGATGTTACATAAGCTGTAGTTCATTATTCTGGTAGTTGTTTTCGGTTAATTACTGTTTGGAACATATGTTATATCAACCATAAGAGTTTTTCTGATCCGTATTTGATTAATTCAGGGGCTACTCCTCCGGGTCCTGCTAAATTGTTATTCTTAATGGATCTAATAGCCGTCAGAGTTAATGTTATCTCTCCTGTTGTTGGTGTACTGTCATTAACTTTCTATATAAATTCTTTACGTGTTTCAGTTAGCAAGTCTTTATAGTATGATTCCCATTATTTATCCTGTATATATGATGTATATTTAGAGCTCCTTGTCTCACCGATATATTGATCTATATTCTTGAATGCTCTTTCTCATATACCATTATATTCTACTGACGTTAGTCTTTTAACTTTTTAAATTTTTTTCTCTGCGGTTATATAGGTCTTCTTCTCTGTGTGTATTTAGCCATCTTGTATATAACTCCTTCTTCTTCTTAATTAAGCTTTATAATTTAACAATTATTAGGAAATAATAATTACGACAACCCGATCTGATCAAAGACATGTATCAAACATTATATTGATCGTTCTATAGAATATTTCAAAAACTAAACAATAACGTGAAGGGTAACAACGATATTTATGTATGATATATAGATATACATAGATTTCATTTTTAATACTACGTATACTGTTTGTCAAATTTCAAATTCCATCTTATTGTTAGAACATTTACGTGTTTCCAACACATACACATTTATTTCTAAAAAATACAGCTTTTACTTTTAAATGCAAAGGGCATTGCAACATGCGACTCTTTTGCGTAATAAATTACAGTCTTATCAGCCTCTAGGGTAATAAATACCAAGGGATATCTAAATCCATCCTGTTTTCGCTTTTGAGCCAACAGACACATTCTTTTCGTGTCTGATTTGTTTCCACATTTTCTATTCCTTCAAAAACATGTATAAACAGGTCAGCCATATTGCAGTTGGTGTATACGTAATGCCATCCGCTATTGCTATTCCTTGGAGATATCATAAATTAGAAGCTTAAGGCGTCTTTAGAAAAGTTACGCTCAACCGGAAAACTTTTGAACTGAACACTTCTTCAGTTTCGTGTTAGCTCCGTTAATATTTCACGAACTAAAGCCCGTGTTTGACACTCTGAAATTTCAAGGCTCATGTAACTTTTAATCGTTTCAATTGAAGTGCAAATAATCCAATGGCGATTCGCGTGACTTGCGAAGTCACGAACCTGCACAAATATCTATGTGTTTCCATTCAATTACTGGAAAATTTTCATTAAATACGTTGTCGGTACTGCAATTACTCACAGTGGAATAAATGATAAATCTGTTCGTAAATCGTAGAACCACCAGTTGTAATACAGAGGATTAGGAGCACGTCGATGTTTATTTTTTGATATTCAATAGTTTTTAAAGTGTAATGATAGTATACGTAGTTTTACAGTTGCAGTAATTTTCGATATTGTACTACTAGCATACAAATATAAAAAAATTGGGATTGCTATTGAGTGTAGTTAGGTAAAGCAATTTTTAAACCAGGGGAACGATAAGCAAGCTATTTTAATTACTGATTTTATCAAAAACTATAAATAAATCGAAATTCGCAAAATAGCGAAGTAACTACGGGTTTTTCAAAAAGTAAACTGTCGATAAAGAAGTAAACAATTTCAATAATACATTTACAAGTGTACCAAATGTCCTCCTCGAGCTTAAATATATCACATGACAAACTTTTATTAACTATTTAACAACTTTCAACGTATTGTTTAATTAATACAATACTCTCAAGAACACGATATAATTATGTCTGCATATTTCTGTTTACATAAAAATATTTACGATAACTCTATGATCAAGGTAAACAATTAGACGGGTCAGCCGTGACGTTTCCATATTACAAAAAGCAATATTTATTACAGCGATTACTGGAATCTATAAAATGAACGACCCTATTATCGGAAATGGTAGTAAATTTTTTATTGAGTGCAAAAGCAAGACAGATTAGAGTGCCACAGCACAAGACCATCAGTTAACGGAACAGCCATTAGCAGGAGATCTACATGGGCTTTTATTTGAAGAAACAAAAACTCGCAATTTATAGGACACAAAGCAGGAACTGGCAATATTTAAAAAAAGCCTGATATTAACCAAACAGAAACGCAAAATAAAGAGTACCGTAAGAGTTCTAACTTAATAAACTGAAATACACTAAATAAAGTACAAAATCTAAGTTACGTGTTTGGGTATGACTCACGCCCTTACCTTTTTAACGAAGTTCTGAGAACCATTCATATTAGTCTTTTCTGAATGTAATTTTTTATTACAGACTGCACCAAGAGACCTTGCAGGTTATATACGTTTACTAATTAAATAAACATATACAAATAACATGTGTCTAGCTGTCTGCCAAGTAGTAATTCATTCTCATTTAGCTGATTTACGAGAACATTCAAGATACTTGCCAGTATCTCTTCGCAATGACAGATTCTTCCAAAGGGCGATGCGTCGTTTCCGCGAAACAGTAATCTAAAAGTCATTAAGTATAAACTAACTTCACCAAGTACAGGAGATTTGTAAACCATTGACAATAAACTGTTACAATCTGGCGATAGCGATTCTTGCAAAACCTGCATTTTGTATGACTACAATTTAAGATCTTTCTTCACTATTTACAAGAATCTCAACCTCTTGTTAAATGTTTTTTAATGTACGCTTGATGCGGCCTTCATATGCTGATTTACAGGTTCAACTGTCTCTTTATTGTAAAAGTTTTGTCTACCACTTCTATATTTACATGATACACTGCATGCGATTCTAAAATAAATTTACAGCACTTCTGGCAGCACAATAGAAGCTTTAGATAAATCTATTTTTGGAAACTTCTGACGAAACTCATCTGTACACAGTCGTACTGGGTAAATCTATTAACAATTATCATTAATACCATTCACAAAACATTAAAATCGATCTGTCGATCTGATTTTTGTTTAGTAAAAACAATTTAAGCTGATTGTAACTAACGGTTGAGTTTTACAATTTGGTAATTGTCAATTCATAATAATTATGACAACCTGACTTAACCAAAGATGTTTATTTTATCACCGAAGATTTTTAAGAAGAACTGGAATCTCAATACATAGGGAAAGAATAGATAAAACCAGATACGCATATGACCTTGCACTATTTGCAGAAACGAAAAAAAAACTCACCTATTCGTTAAAAAGACATGTAACGAATATTCCAATACAATTGCAATATAAAAATAAACAAGAACAAACTCAAAAAACTGCATAGTAATGAGCGACATTATTAAGGACAGCAATACTGTAAAATCAGTTAAAGAATCCCCACACCTACATTGGAAACATTATTACAGAAGATGGTAAAGGCACTAAAGAACTATATCGAAACCAGCCCTCTGACAAAAAACAGCTAATGACGGCCAGTGGGAAGTATTTAGAAACTAAAGAAAAATTTTATTAATACAGATAATTACATGTAGCGTCGCTCTATATACAATCTATGCCGCTTAATAATAATAATACCATCGGGACTCCGGATTTTTGATAACAATATACGGTGGAATAGAACTAAGTTAGCTGCTGCCAACCAACACGCAGGCTGTTGTTTTACTACACAACAACAAGGTTATTGCTCGTGGACAAAAGCAATGCTAAGGACAGATTGATGACATAAACCGAAGTCATGATTAATATAAACGATGTGTTTCATATGTAGTCGCATACGTTCGGCCCGTTCTTCACGAATGTGATATCAGTACCCGAATGATAACATTATACATGACTTCCATTAGTGGCGTGTTCGGTAGATGGGGAACCTGGACCATTGAGAAAGCGGGCAAAGGAAGAATAGAATCCTTCGAAGTGTGATATTACAGAACAGCATTGAAAATTGTTTGGGCACAAATGATAACAAATGAGGAAGTACTAGAAAGAAGAAACGATAATTGAAGCATATAAAAACACATAATTAAATGAAGAACAAAACTGCTTGATCATTTGATGTAACAGTGTGTTAGATCAATCTACAGTTACTTGACACCAAGTATAATGAACCGGGTCTTATGAATATTCCTGATGGTATTGTTCCAAGCATTTCGGTATTTAATACGTTATAATACCGTCAATTTCTGTTCCATTGCGAAATTAACATTCCGCAATAACAGACGTCTATTTAAAAGTAACAACCATAGCGTTGCATATATGAACATCAGATAAATTTTCACTAGTTAGTTCTAAAAAGGAGCGGTTAAGTTCTAAAAAGGAGCGGTTATGAGCTAGAGGTCGCTGCGTTAGACTTATAAGCTGAAGGTCTGGGGTTCAATCCCAGTACCGGAACAAGGGATTGTTTACGGCCGTTACCTCACGCAAAGTATAATGTTAAGATGATTATTAGCAACTGTAACGCTAAGGTGGGAAGAGAATTAATGTACAGATCTTAACTTATAATACATAGTAAGCACCAAAACAGTAACGAAAGTTGGAGGAGACCAGTAGAACTAGCAATTGAAAAAGAATAGCGACGACATATTTTGACCACCAAAGGAATAAATCAAATTGTTCATAGAAAGTAAACATTTGCACTACATAAAGAATATGAGAAAAATGCAGGACGAAGAAAAGAGAGCACACATGAAGACAAATAGAAAAGATGGAACAATAACTACATCAAAAAGCAAGCATAAGAATTTTATCAATGTATAAGAAAGCAAAGAGGAAATGTTTAAAGAAAATCTATATTCTGCAAAAATAAGCAGGAGAATCTAGTAAATTAAATCGGGAAGAGCGTAACAGATCCACAGAATACTTCATAGACGTTTTTAAAGTAGAGGAAAGTGGTGAGGAAGAAATGGAAGAATGTGAATCACCAAGTATAACGGAAATAAAGGACATTATCATATTATTTAAAAATATCAAGGTCCCAGGGATAGTTGATCATCCATATCCCAAGAACAATAGGCTGCTACTGAAATACAAGCCAAAGGCTTAATATACGAAGAAGAAGAGAAGAAGAAGGTCTCAGGGGAAAATGTAATAACGGTAGAGATGCTGAAAATAGAGGAACAAAGTACAAATAAAATAGTAGAACAGGTATGAATAGAAAATGGAAATAAGCCCTACTATATCCAATCCACAAAAAGGAAGATGTAAAAAATTGCGAAAACTACATAACTATAACCCTCATGGATATTACGTATAAAATAATAGCAGTTGCAATAAAAAACTGAATAAATGAAGTAACGAAGAAGAAGGTCGGCCAATATCAGTGTGGATTTCGGAAGAACCGGTCAACGATGGACCGAGTCTTTATACTGAAACACATTTTGCATAATACTATCTATCAAAGATTACTGCTTTACACGATTTTCATCGATTTTAAACAGGCTTACAACACAATAAAAAGACAGAAGCTGTATACATCCTTGAAGGAAATGGGTATCCCAAAGAAGGTCGTGGGGCTAGTTAAGATGACGTTGGCGGAGACAGATTACAGAGTGTTGATGAAAGGCCACATGTCAGAAAATGTAGAGTAACTAGAGGGTTAAGACAAGGAGATTATGGCATTAACGGATGTCGTAATCATCTTGGCTAGAACTAAAAAAACTTAATTGATGCAATGAAAAGAGTTGAAAATAAACCAAAAAAGTTGGCCTGAAAATCAATAAAGGTAAAGCAAAATATGTGACTGTACAGTGAAAGCAATAACAATATTGACACTTACAAAAACTCAAACAAATGTATCCACTTCCATAGCAGACATGATAAATACGATTCTGCACTCCTACTCTGCGTAAATAATTTGGCTGCATCTTGAAAACCGTTGATTTTCGAACCCATATTACGACTTTTTTGTTTGTATTGATGAGATCTGTAAGTGGGTAGAATATCCGAACGTATTTTTTAAACACCCTGTTTATATATCTCGCAAGACAATGGCAAGCAAGCAAGGTATTCTGCCTGGTAAATCCCCTCTGGAGCAGAAGTGTTCATACTTCCCGTGACAGGGGAACCCACATTAAGGTGTACGGACTATGTCTTTGGTAGTTTAAAAAACGTGCAACACAGACATAGGAGATAAAATCGCTACATCTCGTGACTCAAAGAAGAAAAGTTCTAAAAAGAATCATTTTCTCTGAAAAAGAAATAATTCACGCCACTTCTTGTTCGTTGATTAAATGTCATTTATTGTCGTTTGATAGTTACTCAAGCTCCAACAGACGTTAATGGGGTCAAAAGCAAGCAGGATTCGATTTGACCACAACATTTTGTAAAGGTTCACTATATTATACCAGTGCTCACTAGTAACTACCGATCTGCTTTTAAATACCATCACTTCACTAATCTCTCTGTTAGTCTAATTCCCAGTAGTTTTACCTATTATGCTCTTTTCCATTCCCTGCGCGTACTAGTGCTAATATACGTTCTCAAGAGAATTTTGCTAACTATAAGCTTCCAGAAGCGAGAATTAATCCATGTAAGCCTTTTGAATACGTCTTGAGTTCAAGTGATGCTGCTCAGAGTTACTTAAACGAACGACCATTTATTCCGAACGAGCAAGTTGATAGAGAAGTGTTTCTCTAACCGTATACGTTAGCATAAATTTAAATTAATAGTCCATTTTGCCCATGTTTATAATCAAGACGAAATGAAAAAACTTTAGCGTACAGCTACTGAATTTACAAAGTAATTTTTTAGAAGTGTATCGCGACAAACATAAGTTCAAGAAAGCGCACGTACCTGAAATTAAAGGAAAGCCGTAAACTGGAGCTATAACTGTTTTACAGGCGTTAGCGGGTCATGGAATAAGGGAAGCTCGGGCTTTCCTTTTAACTTATGATAGACCTTGGTTATGGCTTGACCTGAATAAGCTTGCCAAAAATTGAGGGTAAATGTATCTTTTATGGGTCATTAGCGCGTTTTACACATTTTGTAATTACCTGAATAAACAACCGACAACATTAAATGTTTAAAATAATTATCATGGGGTAATTCTGTCGCCTGATAGATATTGCGAGTATCTCTATAGTATTTACTAGAATTCTACAATCTGCCAGAGTTTCTGCTAGTTTGAATACCATAGTTTCAAAAGTGGGAACATCATTGATAGTTCATACTCGTTCTAAAGTTTCTGTGGCAAATTTGCTACGTAACTTAAATGTAACACTGGTGCACTTACGATTTATATATCGTAAGGAATTTATTTGATTTTTTTATTCCTCAAATTAGAAAATACGAAATATTACTAAACTTGCACGAACACGCAATAAAAAATCAAACGCTACACCGAAGTAGAGATCTATTTCAAAAGATACAACTTGGGGTTAATTAAAGTTTATAGTAAGATAAGAAAGCAAAGACATTACGTAATGCATGAATTAAGTGGTAGCTTCGCACTGAATATTCATTAAATAATAGCTCGTTTGGCATACCTATTTGTAAAAGGGTTCTAGGTCATCTGCTCGCCACCGATTGCTCGATTACCAATTGCTCGCAGGCAAAGATGCTCGCCAAGATATTTGTTCGCCATTCGTTTGCTCGACAGCCAACTTGCTCGCAGGCACTTTCGTTTGTGAAAAAATTTAACATATTTGATTCATAATTAAAACATTTACTTTTATATAGGGAGAGTATTATTTTTTAAACATAAATGTTGATATTTTAAGGAATTACACATTTATAGAAATAATCTGATTGGATAACTGATTATTAACATTTGTGGCAACTTGTAATGCTGCTTGTATACCAATAAATCAATTTTAACGATGTTTTGAGGCATTAATTTATTAAACATAATTAAAAAATATACACAACTTAAAAATTAGATAAACTTCTAGTTGATTTTATTAGGAACCAAAAAATAAATAAATATTACCCTGTACGAATTCAAATAGAAGAACAGGCAACCCTGCGTTTCTTACAGCAATGTAAGATTTTGAGAATTTGAGGAAAATTTTATTTTAAGAATAAATTAACAGTGTCCAGCATCTGTCGGGCGAGCTATCGGCGCAGCGAGCAAATAGTTGTCGAGCATAACCACCCGCGAGAAAACCGCGAGCGAGCAAACGCTGTCAAGGAAACGGTGACGAGCAAACGGTGGCGAGCAAGTGGCCGAATATAATAGGATATGCATGTGTATATATATACTGGGTGCCCGGATTTTGTAGGACAACATGAGTATCTTTCTTATCATTAAAGATGAGATTTGGTTAAATAGACAGTGTTGTGCAGGTTTGAATGCTGATTGAAATTCCGTTGAGAAAAATGTTAAATTCTGAATAGTTTAGAAATTATTTCAAAACAACTGAAAATCCTGATTTTTTAAAAAGTCGAATATATCCGTTATTATAAAAAATATGAAAAAATGCTTCATATAAAAATCATTTAAATTAATGAAACAATTAATTAATATTAATTACTTTACGTATAGTATTGTCATTAATACTGTGAAATGCCTCAAGTACCGCTTCTTGCAATTCTTCAACGTTGTTGTATGAAGGACCATATACTTTATTTTTAACAGTACCCCATAGAAAGGTATCACAAGGAGCCAAATCAGGTGATCTTGCAGGCCAACGTACCGTTCCATTAGTTGCAATTATCCTCTCATTAAATCGCTCATTAAATAGTTTATAACGGCACGAGTATTAAGCGAAGGACATCCATCCTGTTGAAACCACATCTGTGTAGTCGTTTATAGTGGTAACTCTTCTATTAAATCTTCGATCTCCTCTTGTGAAAAAGAGAGATACCTTTGTCCCGTTAAACTACCATTAAAAATAATGGGGCCTATTAATCTATTATTTATTATGCCACACCAAACTTTGAAACCGACTAACTTGGTTTCGAGTCAGCTGTAAGTTAGTGGGAAATGCTTATTATATCCATTAAACATTCCACAATTGGTAAACATAGTTTCAGCTGTCCACAAAATGATATATTTGAAACTGGGATTTGCGTTCACTTGGCCCAAATACCAGTTGCAAAAATGCAGTCTTCTTTCTGCATCTTCAGGTCTAAATCTTTGAGATGGTTGAGATTTATAACACTTGTACTTGTGTTTCTTCAAAATCTTCAAAATCTCTGAAACTCCAGTCTTTGCCACACCTACATTCTGCCAAATTTCTCTAGAAGAAATACACTTATTCATATTAACACAAACTAAAACTATTTCTTCCTTTTCTGCATTATTCATATTCTACATCTTTTGCCTTGCTGCAGCAAACGAACCTGAATTCTTTAGACTCCTGTCTAATCGCAATATCGTTTTACGATCAGGAAATCGCCTTTCTGGATATTGAGCTCCGTATGTTTGACGTGTAAGTTCTATGTTCTTGTAGCACTTGATATACGTACAAAATACATCTAACTTTTGACAATTTTCCATCATAAGTTGAAGTAATAACACCGACACTACTGACAGGCACGTATGATGATAAGCGTCCTTTTTGTTTCGAAACATAAACTCACAGATAACGAAAACAAAGTTATTGTCACTATGGCACTAGTGATTTGTGCCAGTAAAAAGCTCAGTTTTTCAAAATTTTGAAGAAGTTTCCATATTATGTGATTCATCATTGCATTCAGAAAAAAAAACCCTTCTTAAAAGGGCCAAAAAATTCCCCAATACCATATCTTTTTTTATCGATTTTGAAGTTTTTTACTGTTTTTCGTATGTTTTTCTGTGACAATTTCCTATGATTTTTTCATATCTCTATTTCTCTGGAGATTTTGATTATTTATGCCTCTTTTTCCTGAAATCTCGCTACTTCATTGTGTAAAACTGCAGTACAAAGAGCAAAACAAAACTAGGGATAGCCTTGAATACAAAATATAATTACAGGGACCCGCGGCAATGCAATATTTATAGCTTTCCCAAGCTAACATGAGGTTAGGAAAGCTATTTTTTCCCAAGGTCTTGTTTTGAATTTCAGAATTGCAAGGCCATATTATTCTGGCTGTTGGTGCGTCACGTAGTGCATCTCTTACAAAGTGTGCTAAAAATAGAATAAGGTAACTGTACTACTCTATAGGGCCTACCTAAGATTTAACTTTTTTTTTAATTTTTGTTAATGCAAATAACTTATTCTGAAGGAATAGATGTGAGAAGGGAACTTATTGGAAGGCAAAAATACAAATTTCAAAGAAATTAAAAAATTAAGAACCTGGTAAAAAACGATAACACAAAAAGTACATGTAGACCATATTGGGTACCTATGTACCTAATATGGCCTGCAATGTTGAAATAAAGAAATATTCAGATTGAACGTATTTAATTCTTTTGTAGAAAAAAAAAACTTACGTAAGACTTAAAAAAACTTTTACATTTATGAATTTTTGAAAAAAAGACCTACACATCACACTTTGGGCATATAAAATCGGTTTTATCGTTCTTTGTTAATCCAACACATTCCTTATGAACATATGTAACACAAGCAATGCACATGCGCATGTCCTTCACCACATCTTCCTTGCAGATGTCACAAAACCAGGATTCTAGTACAGGTTTTTTTTATTTTTTCTTCATAGGAGGTTTTGAAGGTTTTGATGCTTTGGCTTTAGTTGCTACATCTTTGACTTCATTTCTTTTGGAAAACAGGTTTTTTTTATAACAACCGCCCGACTATTGATACTCTTCTGTCTATTCATTACCTTTGGAGTGCTTTTCTCTGGAGTAGGGAGTAAGTCGGAGAATGTACTCGTATTAGCAACTAACTTCTCATCGTTAGAAAAACTTTCTTCATCAGAAGCAATTAAGGTAATAGTAACAGGATCACTTCTCTCCGTGGACAGGACACGCGCTCTTAAGCGTTTGCCAACTGACAAACCTGAAGTTCCAGGCTGTGGAGAAGTGGGTCGTGATGGTGAGACAGTTGTCGGAGTCGATGTCGTCAGAGGTTCAGTATGATCAGGGACTGGTAACTGAGATGCTGTACTTGGTTTAAAGGCATCTTCAGGAATTGCATGTGGATTATAAGGATATAAACCAGTAGCTCTAAATCCTGATTTGATGTTTCCCGGTGTCATAGATTGATCCCACACTGGGGTGAAGATTTTTCCAAAGCGTTGTTTGGTTAAATGTCCGTTCACAATGATTGTGCCAATACAGCGTAACTTATTGGTCCCAATGATATTTAAAAGACCGAAATACTGCTTTGTCTAGGGGGTGAAGCTCATGTGTTGTATTGGACGGAAGGCAATACAACACAGTATCATACCGATCAGCTGTCTCCACAATTTCGTAGTCTAAGTGGCTCTTGGCGCCATCAAAAATAAGTATGCACTGACCTGCACGTTTGTGACTTCCAAAATGGTGCAACCAATCGACAAAACATTTCGATGTCATAGAACCTTTTTCAGCCATACGACAAACTGAACCAGATGGCAAATCATCTGCAAATTCTGGTTTCATTCGTTTGCTCTTAAACAATATCATTGCAGGAATCGATGAACCTACTGCATTCGCACAGGAGACAACCGTTACGTTTTCCCCATGTTCGTTGCCAATGATATAGTACTCTGCGTACACCTTTTTTGGCTAGGACTTGGTTCTTTGTGTAAATTCAATCTACAACCTTTCTCGTCCATATTAAAGAGTCTTTGAGGTTTCCCAAAAACGTCATTATCTTCGAAGACCTCTTCAAGTTTTGCAAAATGATCTCCAACAATAAATTTGTTCAATTTTTGGGCTCTAGCACGATTTAGATTTTGCGATTTTCTAATAGAAACAATGGGGTTGGCCTTCAAAAATTTTCTTACCCATTTATGGCTTGCAATTTGTTTTATGTCCGAAAATTGACGTATAATTTTATTTTCTTTGCAGTACTTGTATGCGCATAATCTCAATATTTTGGTGTTATTGGGTAGCCAGCTCCGCTCAGAAAGCGAAAACTTTCGTCCCAACCTAGCTTTGACATTGGAATCCGATTTGACATACCTGCGAAGAGTTGTACGGGGAATACCAAATTCCACTACTGCTTTGTAATCGGACATTTGCTTGGTGATAATTGCCTGTAAAGCTTTCTCAAGGGCTCCCTGAGTCCACTTGCCTCTCTTCTTATTAACTACTGATTAACTAGTGAAAAAGCAGGAAATAAATCATATGTATACCCTATTTGGCCTACCTAGGCCATACTGGATTTCCATTACACCAGGAAACTTTTCCCCCCAAAACTAATAGAAACACATTTCGAAAATAAAATGTGGTTACATCATCAAAAATTAACAAAACATGCTGTCTGTAAGCACAATATCAATTATTTTGGCCCGCTTTAAGTAATGATTAAAAGCAGATACTTACTCGCACAAAATTACATGAAGTTACTGAACACAATGGCGCTCTCGCAATAAATCGGTTCTAACCATATTCCTGCGCTAACACTGGGGTATGAAATCAACTGATTCAAACGAATTTTACAAACATGTACTTGGTTCCATATTTCGGGTTTATCATGTACTTCTCGAGATCTCGCGGTTAGGCCATTTATTTATCAAATTCTAACCTCATTGTCGATTTTTCAAAATTCTACGAAACACAAAGTCAATTAAATAGGAACCAATTTAAGTAATTTGCTACTGAACAATAATCTAAGAAGAATTTTGAACTTCTTTGTTTCGACTTACATTTATTTGCCTATATCTCTTTTCTTTTTAGACACAAAATACCTAGTGGATTTTTCTCCCGTGTTTAAATTTGAAAAACAACCACTAAATAATATCTTCTAAATGACTGAATGACGATTTGTTTTATTTTTAAAGATTAAAAGGAATTATTTTTCCATATGCAAGCGCCGGGAAAAACGTGTTTTAACGTTATTTTAAAATAAACATGTGGCAAAATTAAAATGAATGTCATATGGGATGCGACAGATGGCCAAGGGAGCTGTATAGCAGTCGCTATATCATATTATATATGTACGTAAAAAATTATGTATTAAAATCAATTGGTTTAGTTGTTAGTTTCTAAACGTTTAAGCACAGCGGTCAAACAAATACAGGATTTTATTTAATCACAATCAAAGTAAGTGACAGTAATAAAATAACTGCTATTTAAAATGTTGTTAATCCCCATTCATTCGTCTTATGCTGCGAAAACAGGTTGTGTAGCATTATATTTTTACATGTTTGCACAAATGTTTAACTTCCACCTGCATTTTCAAATGTTTCAGTATGTATTATATGGAAATAATGCATTACTCTTTTTGTATTTATAAATTTGTAGTGGTTGGTCTTGTTTTGTTGTAGTTTTGTACGTGTTGTTTTGGTAATCTGTTGAAGCATTTGATATGTGGTCTGTAAATGACAGCCGTATTTGTGTTAAACTGAACCATTTATTCTACAGAATGTATTTTTGTACCTCTTTGCAGGAAAAGTGGATGAAAAGGCTACACAGCTACACGCAATAGCGTCACTAAAAGTACTTTTAGACGCAACGAAACCACACAACGGCGCAGCAACTAGCTCAGCCGCGAACCACGTTAATGCTGTCAAGCAAGAAACGATGCTAACGCCTTCCAACATCGCGGATATGCCCAACGGGGTTGCTAATGCTCTTACTGACGTCAATTTGGAGGCGGTGAGTAGTAGACATTATATGAAATTCCATGTATATATTTAAAATATAATTTAAGAAAATTGCATATAGTTTACAGATAGTGGTAACTTGGCTACCTAGATATTTAGAACAAAAACCAGAAAATTGCTCCACGCGTTATTGATAAACTAAGAAACGCAAACAAAATAAAAAATATCTCTGGTGACTTATTTTCTTGTAAAATAATTAGCTTTGATTTATTTCTACTGCAAATTTACTGCTACGATGATACCAATAAATCTACACACTGTACATTTTTAATATCGACACTAGATTCTTAAAGCTTCAGTGACAGCGTTTCAACATAATGGATATATAGCATCGATTTACCCTATAACCACCAAAAAATTAGATAAGGGTTGTTTGTGGAATAAAAGAGATGTGTCTTTACTTAAGCCGTGCAATCCATAACAGTAACTACAATTATTAATAGTTATCAAAACACAATTCAGTTATTTTTACGCCAAAAATCGCAATATTAAGCCCCAAATGCATACTTTAAAATTCTCAAGAATTAAAATATTCCTATAACTTTTTTAGCATATGCAACTGGCAAAATTTAGTGTTTAAATTGCTTGGAAATCCTGGATAAATTCTTTCGAGATATTGAATAAATAGATCTACAGAGCTCAAGCGGATTTAGCTATTATTACATTGCAGTTTTTGTTCCAAATATAAAGAAATAACCATTTTCCCTCCTAATAAAGAATTTTGTTTAAAAATACAACTAGATATATTTAAAGAACTCAACATACACGTACAACACTAGTTGTTTATTACGTTTCATATATTTCGAATGCATAATAAATAAAACTCATGAAACGAATACCACGCACATTTATTGAGACATTCGTTTTTTCGGTACTACCAGCTCTTCGTATTCTGTCTTACTAATTGTGCAATAAATGCCAGACAGAGTAAGAAGAACTTAAGTTGGAAACCAAACATAAGCCTACTACAACTCACTTTTGGACTAATCTCTTAGAACTGACTGCCAACCTAACTTCCACTGTAATGATATGTAGACAACCATTAATTACAGTATGTGCAGCTCTATTAAATATTTTGCAAGAAATTTTAAATAATCCGTCCTAGTTTGTCAAGCAATTCAAACGTCGATTTTTACCAGGTGCGTTAGGAATAAACATGTTTTATCCTAGACTAAAGATTACTGCAGCAACTGGACTATACTGAACTATTTTTATATTGTAGTAAAGATATAAATTCTGTGGCTTAGGTAAAGCCAATCTCTATTAATTTTGTTGATCAGGCTGAATTAATACAGTGCAATATACAGGGTACTTTAAAAATCGACATCAGGTTCTGCAGAGCATTATAAGGCACTTTAAACGTAATAAAAAGTCGAATAAAATTGTTTAATTGCCATTCCAAACGAATGGCACCACAAAGTAGAAAAATTAGAAAATATTTCAGTTGAACTAACGGAGACTCCGGAGATTTCACAAATTACAATCAAGGAAGTAGAAAATTTAAAAATCCTTCATAAATATTCGAAACCCATGCTATAATATGAAATGGTTGATTTGGACTATTTCCAACATCCGCAAACTAATTCTGCCAACAACAACCTTAATTATGTTTTCAATTCCATGCTATTTATACAGGGTGGGCCAATGAAAACGAAACAGTCCCAATTTATCGTAATTTTTTAAAAAATCACTCGGACCCGTCAATTTTTGTTTTGAAGGGGAACCTCTTTGCTTTTATGTTCAACCTTGTCACTTCACCTAGGAGTGGTGAGCTTCACCCCTAAAAATGGAATTAAATTCTCGTTTTAACGCTTCCTAATTTTTCAAATCCGGATCAGTAGTGTTTGAGAAAATGTCTTTTAAAGACAGTAACTCGCCAAAAACCAATAATTCATGATTTTTCACTTTTACCATAATTTACACCAGTAATGTTTTCCTGATTAAGAAATTTATCTTAACTTTCACTTTATTAAATATTCGAAATGTTAACTTCCAGCATCCATACAGTAGTACAGGTTTTGTTGTAAACGGTTTCGGACGTTCTGAAGCATTTCTAATATGAAGGGCTTAAATGTGGTGACCTCGCATGCCACTCCACTGCTCCTCTTCAGCCAATCCATCTACCAGGAAATATTTAGTCCAGAAACCGACAAACAGCAAGGGCATAGTGTGGAGGTGCTCCGTCCTGTTGAAACATCAACTCATTCACATAGTAACTACTGATTTTGTTCCATAATTTCAGTTATTGCTGGATCAACATGATCTCGTATTAAATTCAAATATATTTCTCCTGTTAGATTTCCTGGTACAAAAGACGGACAAACAATGCGATCGCCATAAATTTCAGCAAACACGTTTAATTTTTGACGATTTTGAGTGTGAACTTCATGCGTGAATTTTCATCGGCCCAATACCGAATAAGAGGAGCAGTGGAGTGCCTTGCGAGGTAACCAGATTTAAATCCTTTAGACTTCTTTCTGTGGGGGCACATAAAAAGTAAAATTTATAGTACTCAGCCAGAATACCTAAATGATTAGCCTCAACGGATCAACAACGAATGCCGGCAAATTACTCCAGAAATGCTTCAGAACGGCCGAAACCGTTTTCAACAAAACCTGTACTACTGTATGGATGCTGGAGGTCAACGTTCTGAACATTTAATAAAGTGAAAGTTAAGGTAAATTTCTTAATCAATAGAACATTACTGGTATAATGGTATAAGCGGAAAATCATGAATTATTGGTTTCTGGCGGGTTACTATCTTTAAAAGGCATTTTCTCGAAAACTACTGAAACAAATTTGAAAAACTGGCAAGCGGTAACACAAGAATGTAATGCCTTTTAAAATGATATATCACTCGACCCGCTTTTCTACTTAAAATTTTAGGAAAGAAGCTCACCCCCCCTAGGAGGTTGAAGTGACAAGGTTGAAAATAAACGCAAAAAGTTTCCCCCTCAAAACAAAAATTGAAGGATCCGAGCGATTGTTTAAGAAATGACGATAAATATGAAAAATCGAGTCTGTTTCGTTTTCATTGGCCCACCCTTTTATGGTCATCTCTGCTTAGATTTAATATTGCTATTTTCTTGCATATGTAACAAAAACTTCAATTTGGCAATAGCTAGACCCTCTTAAAAGCAGCTTCTGTAGCTCTATTATTCATTTTGGAAGAAATTGAAAATAGTCCGTCCTGATTTGTCAAAATAAAGGAGAGATTTAACAAATTATAATTGAGGAAGTAGAATTAAAATTTTAAAATACGCCATAAATACGCGAAATCTTAACTGTTGTTTGCAACATATAGTAAAATGTTACTTTGGACCACTTCCAACATCCGCAAACTAATTCTGCCAACAACAACGTTAATTCCGTTGCGTTTAATTTCATGTTAGTTATTGAGGCGAATAAAACAAATTTCATTTAAAAAAATCCAAAAGCGGAAACCTAACATTAAGATGCGGGTAGCACGATTCCCAAGGAATCGGATCACCACGGCCGATCCAACTCCTAGAATATTATCATTCAGCCAATCTTTAACCCGTAGGCTCCAGTATGAAGTCTCATCTATTCACATAAGTGGTAAATTTTTATCAATGGGGTCTTGAAAATCGTTATTCAAAATGTAGAATAAACACGACCTCCAAGTCTATTTGGTATAACGTAAGGTCTGATTAAATAGGATCCCACGATCCCAGCCTACACATTTATCCCATATCGAAATTGATGCCATGAGATTTTCGGTGCTCCAGGACTGTAGGTGAAAATGTCTTCATCACTTCCAAAAATACGTGCAAAATGCTCATTGGCAATCATTTACTTAACAAGTCAATTGCAATACTTAGTGCGCAGCAAAATATGAATTTTATTGCTTTTCTTCTAACTTTTTCGACCAATATTTTTAGCACTGCAACCACTACTATTTGCAGTAGATTCTCTTGAAATACTGTTGTGATTATTCTAGAACGACTTCCATTAAGTTTATGTGGAAGAACACAACTGGGGAGTATTTGAGTGTGCTGTCATACACATACATGTGCAAAATAAGAACATTATTACTTTAATTATTTACAATCTATACATCTAGAATTTAACCTTAATACCTCTTAGTTAGGGTTTTGCCTTGTTACATATACATTTTATTTCACTTGGTAATATATGGGGATGTTTCCTAAATTCCATAAATCTAGTTTAAACTTAAAAGGCATAAATAGCGTTAGTTGTTTGGCTTGGTTTTCCCATTCTGTAACAGCAAAATCCAGTTTTGGAAAAATGTTGTTCTGGGGAGCAGTCATGTGGTTATTCTACTACTTACATATGTAAGTGTAGATAACAGGCATGTTCATAAAGCTGTGTATGATATAATCATACAACCAATAACAATAATTCATAGAATTTAAGAAACAGTCTCTGTATTGACGTGAATACGTCAAACGTTTTAGTATAATCTTTACAATATTCCTATAGTTAGCACACACTTAACTATTAAACTAAATTAGTTCCGCATTTCTTTTGATACCATGCAACCATAGTGAATACTCACTAGTAAAAGAAAAATTTGCAAACATTATAGGTACCAGTCAGTCTTGCCCGTGCACTACAGAAGACATATAATAGTATCTATTTATATACCGAGTGTAGAAGTATAAGTTAGAAATCCTTTTCCAGTCTTCTACTGCACAACAAGCAATACAGATAATTTTAAGCTTCTCCTAAAATACTAAACATTTCAGATTGAAAAACGTTATAGTTGATTGATTTCATAGAGAACAACTATGCTTAGGAAGTGAAACAATCGAAAGTTATTTGTTTATTATGAGAGGCATTAAATTAAATTTTTCCACAATCGAGCATTTTCGGGGGTTTACTCAGTTTTTTCCAAAGCATTAATGCGTGTTTATCATCCAAGCTCTAGTTTCTAAACGGCGAAATAGCGTATAGGTGAGAAAAACTTATCGATTGGTAAAATATGGGCGGTAACCACACGCTTCGCTAACGGGGCGTTATTTTGTTTACATAACTCAGTAGCATCAGGTAACAACCAAATCAAAGATTACTTTAGAAAATTTAGTTCTAATTTTTTAATATTGTTTTCACTTTTAGTATTTTTATTTTATTGCTCAGATCGTGCAAAAATGTAATAAGTAGCTTGAGTGTTAAGTGCACTTTGTACTGGTATCGGATAATATTATTATCCTCTACTACACACTGCAATTACCACCCTTGCTGTTTAAATAACCACTTAGATTCTGTTAAAAATACCTCCAATATATATTAATTTGACTGTTAGAATTAATTTTTGATTGTGGTAGTTCGAAAGCATAACTGTTAGTTCGAAAGTAATGTTTTCTAATCGGAAAACTGTAACGATATGAAAGGCTGTGGTGGTGTTTTGTAGGTGGATGGAAGAGTACAAAAGGCTTTTTAACTTATAGTTTTATTGAAATAATAAACTTTTCAATGTAAATAAGAAAATTCGCTTTATCCTGTTAGGTTGTATTACTGGAACACAACCGTTGCCAAATTAATCTCCGCAGAGGAGACATTCTCACGCATTTACAGTCACGCAATCCTGTCCTAAGTGGGTTATCAGTGGATACGATTCATAATACAATCATACAAACTTCTCTTCATCATCAATACTACCACTATACAAAATTATGTTAACTTCAAAAAAGTAACTACTGCCATTCGCTGGGATAGCATTTTACTCTAAATCAATGCACGTTTATATGATTGATTAGCAGTTACACTTATCAAGGTCCATATTTATTTCGTAACCACCGAGTCCTTACTTATTTTAAAAAGTGCTGGACTGGTAAAGTATATAACTTACAACTATATGTATCTACATATATATATATTATATTATTGTTATAGTAAGTAGTATATGCTTCTGACACGATTAAATAAATAAACTCACAGTTTATTGTGCACATAAAGTAACCAAAGAAAATGTGGATTAACTTTATTGTGGTTGTAATACTAAGTACTGCATTTGTACCATCCTGCATATACAGGGTGAATCAATGAAAACGAAACAGGCCCGATTTATCATATTTATCGTCAGTTATACAAAATCACTCGTACTCGTCAATTTTTATTCTGAGGGGGAAGCGTTTTGCGTTAATTTGTCACTGCAACCTCTTAGGGGTGGTGAGCTTCACACCAAACATTTTAAACGGGAAAGGGGGTGAATGGTATATCATTTTAGAGGACGTTAAGTTCAAGTTAGCCAAATTTCGGGACACGGGAACGGTGTGAAATCAAAAGCGAATCGTAGTAGCTGAAAATCGAATAGTGAGAAATGAAGCTATGGAAGTTGCACTTTTGGGTCACGTCCATCTCGATCCTACTTTAGATACCCGTAATAGTCCAGTCAATAGGGGTTTTTAGCCTACAAAAAGTGGGGTAGTAATAATTTTGACATAAGTTATTTAGTTCCGGGCCCCGATGAA
>JABXWE010032624.1:0-30951 GCA_014611495.1 Limonius californicus | reverse complement strand
TAGTTTTATGATAGTCCCTGTCGTTGTTCTTTGAGTCTAGTAATATATGGCACCCTTCCAAAACGCCTAAATTACATCCCGCATTCAAAATCGTGAACCTCTTCCCCTCACTTTTAATTTTGGCTGGGTTACTTTTAAGATCGGTTTCGTGTACCCATTGACGACTCGCGGATCCATTTTGGTAGGTCCACGTTTTGTCTAGGTACACGAATGTCACATTTTCACTAGAATTTTGATATTGGAGAAATTGTCTCAAAAATTTAATTTTGGATGCAACGACGTGTTTTTGTTCACATAAAATTTTGCGTCCATTCACCATTTTGTGTTTGTAACCCATTGATTTCATAATTTTGAATAAAGTAGTCCTGCCGCGAGAGTCAGTCAAAAGTTTGTAGAGAGTAAAATGTTCATTCTTCAGATGATACTGCCAAATTTGTCGTTGCAAATCTTTTCTAAACGTATAATTTAAGAAAACGTCCGTGTTAGCGCGTATACTACAAATGGAAGATATCAAAACGTCCTGTCCTTGTGATAAAATGTCCCTTATAGAACGCCCAGACACCTAAAATTATAAGTAATTAGCAATTGCATATTTAAGAAATAATACATGCTTACCCCAAATATATCAATTAATCGATTAATAATTGTAAATCGTGTGAAGCCTGGTCTATCTCTTTTATAATGGTTGAAAGCTTTCACAATTTGCAGTTTAGTAACTTTGCTAATAACTTTTACCATTCTGACAGTTAAGTAGGTATATTATGTGTTTTATTATTTCTAAACTTACTAGATTATTTTAGAAAAGTAGGGGACTCTAGAGCTGGCAACAGGGCAATTTCATTTTGACATTGCTAGAAATCAATCAAATAATATTTAAGAAAAGCAACTGCTGGATGGCAAATCAATCGTGAATAGTGTATATGTTTGTAATTGCGTACTCTTATATTCCACAATGCGCACTCTTGTGAATAAGGGTTGATCCACACTATAGTGCCGCTCTCGATACGCTCTCGGTTCGATACGATATCGATACCATACCGCTCCAATACCGATACACCTCAAAGAATATTTTATCGGAGCGAGATCGGACGACAGTGTGAATACGTATTCGATCTCGGTCCACTCCGTTTAGTGCTCGATTTGATGCAAACCACCAACGAACTGGTGATGGCAAATGAAAAATTGTGGTCTTTTGAAAAAGGTAATTATGTATTATTATTATTAATTTATTAATTGTTCTATATACTTTATTTACAATTCTCATACAAAGACAGCTAAAATGAAATATAACCAAATATAAACGACCAATGCTAAACTTAACAACTATAAAATTTCTAATGACTAAAGTTGTATTATTAATTTTCAGATGAACTCCTAATTGAAATAGTGAAGCGTAAGCCAGGGCTATATGATTTGGAATCACCCCAGTATAGCGACAATCAATTTAAAAACAAGACGTGGGATGAAATAGAAAAAGCACTGAATATATGTGGTAAGTTAATTTTAGAAATAAAAATAGAATTATTTATATTATAAATAATTCTATTTTTATTTATAAATTTTATAATATAGTACTATATTATTATAACACAGTTTTCATTACGCAATATGATCCTGCTGCCAGGACACGGAACCTTCCCGAGAATTAAAATAATTTTAAAAAATTTCTCTCATTCGAAAGGCTTCTGCTTGCGCATTTCCACCTTGTCTTCTTAGATTTCGCAGATGATTTATATTGGTATACTCAGAATTATTTTCTAGATTGGTAATTCGAGTGTTTCTAAGAATATTATGCAGAATGCACGTTGTCAAAACAATTGTAGTGGCATTTTCAGGATCAGCTTTGAGCCTTCTAAAGTATATCCGAAAAGTTTGAGCCAAAATACCAAAAGCACATTCAACTAGTCTTCTTCCTCTACATAATCGATAGTTGAATATTCTTGTCTCAATATACCCCACAGTTGTGGATCCTGGATATGGCCGCATTAAATGTTTTCAGCGCGAACGCTTCATCTCCCAAGATGACGTACGGAGCTATTATATTTTGTTCCTGGCAGTGCGGAATCTTCTGGTACATTCAAGGTTCCATTTTCGAATTTTTTCCCTAGTGTAGAGTTTGCAAAAATTCCACCATCACTATTTTTGCCGTAAGATCCTATGTCAACTGCAATGAATTTGTAGTTGGCGTCAACTAACGCTAAAAGTAGTATTGAGAACGTCTTTTTATAATTAAAATATAAAAAGCCACTATTCGCTGGAGCTTCTATTATGTTATGTTTTCCATCTATGGCTCCTAAGCAATTCGGAAAGTTCCACATACTCCAAAATTCATCCGCTATTTGTAGCCATTTTTCTCGAGAAGGAGTTGGAATGTATTCCTCTGTTAAGCTTTCATTGATAGCAGCGCAAACTTCAAGTACAATACTTTATACTGTGGAATGACCTAGACGATAACTGAAAGCAATCGTCCTATATGAATCTCCAGTGGCCAAAAATCTGAAAAATATTAAATTAAATTAAAAGTATTATTATTATTATTATTATTATTGTTATTATTATTCTGGGTTTGAAAAAGTTGTATTATTTTATTATTATTATCTATACATTTTATGCATTGTAGGAGCGAAGATTCGTTGGGAACAACTACGGGCTCAGTATCGAAAATATTTAGCCAAACTAAGACCAAAAGCGGCCAGTCAGCTGCGAAAATTTCGAAATGGCGATTTTCCGACCAAATGCTGTTTCTGAAAGATTATATTAACAACGATAGACCACGGATTTCTTCTATTCCAGGCGGTGATCTAGATGATGATGATGATGATGATACTCAAGATGGTGATACAGTTGAAAGAAGCATACAAAATGAAGAGTTGGAATCAGCCAGTAAGTCTGTCAACACTGTTAGTAATAATACATCGACAATTTCAAAAACAAAAAGAAACAGAGCAAATGCAGCAGTGCTGCAAGAAAATGCGTCAGCAACATTAATGAAATACCTTTTACAAAAAAAAAAGACGAACAACGCGCTGTACATCCGATGGAAAATTTCTTTTCATTAATGGCTGCAACGGTTAAAAATTTTTCTCCTGCAGATCAGCATTATATAAAAACAAGAGTCTTTGCTTTGGTCAGCCAAATAGAAGAAAAATACCTGACGTCACCTTCTTCGCCATTTTTACCACCAGACCCTTCTCGTCAATCTCTGGTTTCCCCTGGTCCAACATCACAGTCCACATCAGCATCATCATCTAGCAACTTTAACAAAAATATTCAACCTCGTTTGACGAATATTTCAAGAGACTGTCCAACTCCATTTCAGCAACTAACATGTACTGAAGATCATAGCAATACTGTACAACAATTTAGTTATAGCCCACGAAATAGCAGTTCTGATTATATGGAAAATACCGGGCTTCAGCATGGTCCATCATACTCATCTCATATGCACCAACAATACCAAGAAGCAAATTTTCCCAAGAATTGCCCATCTGATATGTCTTAATGCAATAAAAATTTCAAAAAAAAACCGACACATTTCAATTATGATACATTTAATTACAATACAATATAAGTACCTACTTCTGTAACTATTGTAAAATAAATTCTATAATTCAGGTCAATGCAATAGTTTCTTTATAATGGATTAAATAAATTTTAATTACTTACGTCAGACACACCATTAATTTCTGTCGAGGAGTAATAGCTTCTCGAAATACGGTATTTAACTTTTTAATTCTTGGTTTTATTTTAGCAAGTATCATTTCAAATGTACCAGAATCCATTCTAAAATACTTTATGAATTTTTCTTCATCGTCAATTAAATGGCGATACAATGTGTAATATTCTCCTTCACTTTTTCGTACTTGGATGTACCCACATTCGTCTTCTTCTTTTTCTCTGTGTTTTGATGCTTCTTGACTCATCGTCTAAAAGAATAGCTATCAAAGCTAATTCTTCAGTAGAAAAGTTAAAAAATGACATTTTCACTATTTGCATCGAACTTGTAACATATGATTGATGAGAAACGACTGAAGCGAGACCGGAGCCTGAACGACAATGTGAATATGAGGAGATTGTATCGAACCGAGAGCGTATCGAGAGCGGCACTATAGTGTGGATCGACCCTTAAGGTCTACAAGAGAGCGCATTTTCATTATTTTAATAAAGTGCCTTTTTTATGTATTTTAATGAGCTTCTGTTAATTTTTTGAAAATAAAATACTTCTGTAAGTATGTGGGTTCCTTTTTTTCCCAAATGCAGCTATTATTTTTGAAATATGGTTTTTTTATAGTAAAAAACCTCTTAGATGCGGACTCTTGTGTACCTTTACCCTACGGTGTAGGCCGTTCGCTCTAGGTGAGCGAGACTTAGAATACCTAAGTGGCCTGTCAGGTCTCCTGATTTTAATTTATTTGTCCTTGCAAGCGTGAGCGCATGTAGCATTGCCTCCTTTTTCACCTGAAGGTGTAGGGGCGTTAGTCCTGACATGGTCTCTATTGCTGCAGTTGGACAGGTGCTCATTGCACCTGTTATACCCAGACAGGCGAGACATTACATCTTCTCTAGCTGTAACTGAGTGGTAATCTGTTTTGTTTTTGGCCACCACACGACTGCTGCGTAGGTGACCATGGGTCTTATTATAGCAACGTATGATCAATGGATCATTACTGGTTTTAGCCCCCAGTTTTTTCCTACCAGCCTACGGCATGGTAGGGATGCTAGAACTGCCTTCTTCTGCAGTTTATCAATGTGTGAGTTCCACGTCAACTTCTGGTCTATTGTAACTCCTAAGTATTTGACTTCATTACTGAAGTTTATAACCGCCCCTTCTAGCATGGGAGCTTTTAGGTTCAGCTTCCTAGACATGGGGTTTATGATACCCCAGCACACCAATGGAGGGTTAGGGTGTGTTTCTTTGCAAGTATCTCTCTATATTTTAAATTTCCTCAAAATCTACTCGTGTACTATTTATGAAATTTTTAAATACGTATAAATGGCTTCAGGAAGATTTAAAATTATTGACCTTTTCTATTAAATTTACTTTTATGCGAACAACAGAGGCCAACACAGTTTTCCAGTTCTGTAAATGCTTTCAAAGCTAATTTACGGTTAGTATAAATTTAAAACTGCAGGGATTTATTAGAATCAATATCAAGAGATAAATAAGTACAGTACTTGTTATACATGGCTAGAAGTCAATTTTTAACCATGGTTGTGGTTGTAATGTTATCATATTTCATCATAAGAATTTCCATCTGTTACGTTTCTTAAGCCCAGTACTAAGATTAATAATATTAAATCATTGAATTAAATATAAAATTACGTCACACAATCCATATATGTATATTATGCAGATTTGGTTTTCGTGAAATTGATTTGTGTTAAACTAAAACTTCTGGCGGCATTTATCGAAAAACAATTGTAGCTGAAAAAAATCTCCATCAAGTTGTTGAAAACCTATTGAATATGACCATGATGCATGGAAACCAAAATCCACCCCCCTTTGTATGGTGTTGTCACTTAAGTTTGATGGGCATAAGGAAATGTTGACAATTAGATTTCACTTAGTTAAGTTTAGGGTGCACGTTGCATGAATGGATAGTGTGTAAGGGACGCCCGCACCCCCCTGAAGTAATGCAAAAGCGGTTCCGGGGGGGGGGGTAGTATGAATTAATAAATAAAAAATAAGTATTCAACTAAAAGTATTGTTTAATTTTCTTAATTAACTTAGTGAGTTTAGTAACGTAGTTAGTTCAGCCAATTAGTTAGGTTACTTTGTTGTTGTATTACCAATATATTATAATGAAGCTATGTTTTTTATGCGGAAATAAGCAAAACTTATTTAGTGTTCAAAAAGTAAGTAAATATATTTTTACGCAGAACAATCTATGCCTTTTATTATACCGAAGGATTGAACGAACACTAGGTTTATTGTATTCACTTTTTCGGTTATTAAAAATAAACTAAATGTAATTATGGAATATTTCAGAATCTTGAAGAGTTAACAAAATGGGCAAATATAATTGGCACTCAATTAACACTAAACAGCAACATTTGTATCCAGCATTTTAAAAAGGAAGACGTAATAGGAGACAAAACATTAAAACTGATGGAGAGATACCCTACAAATTTCTTCTATAAGAACATTGTTAAGAAAGGAATTGTACGTGCGACTCCTTACGCCTAGTTGTTTTATATTTAATTTTCAAGATAGCATTTTGGATTTTGTTTTCAGGACTTCTTTTTCCTAGCGTATTACCTGATTAATTAAAAATACGCCGTGTTTAATTTTGATAACTCCTCCGACCCAAGGTTTGCTTACTACGGGAACGTTCAGCGCCCCTCAGGTCGGATTCGTTTGTTTCTTAAACTGTCCTGTTTGTATCTTTTCTTCGTTATGAATTTCTTCCTAAACTACTAACATGCTTCTATTTGAAAACTGATTGTTACATTTTTGAACCTAAAACTACTCTTAACTACACTGTTACACTACTTCTACTACTATTACTAGTACTACTCTACTCTACTCTACTCTAAACTACTACTAATTCACCCCCTCCTGTTATTCCTACTCTTCACAATTCTATCCTTTTCTATCTACATGCTCATGCATCGTGCTTTCCTAGTCTACATTAGTCATGTTACGTTGGTTATGCTAGTTTACTACTTACTTATTTGCTACATTAGTGATCTACATGCTACATGCTACATTACACATGCTACCTTATCATGCTATCTTACTTATTGTTTTATCCGGTTTTGTCTTTCTGGCTTCTTATATGCTCTCAATCTTTACTATCTTGCGATAGCAAGGTGAGAGCATCCTCCCTTCCTCCTTCTGACTGCGGATTTCCCCTTCCGGCCTTAGTAATTTCTTGCTGGAATCCGGAAGACGGGCAGCAGTCTCCGCTTTCATTTCTTCCTCTGTTGGTGTCTGCTTATCGCTCTATCTTTGTTGGGGTAAATTTTGGCACCGTAGCCCGAGATATACTCCTTGATTTGTTTTTTGAATGATCAAACGCAATGAATGGTTGTGATTGCCTTTTTTATAGATTTATTGTATTCGAGTACATGATGGGCATGTGCCCCTTACAGCTGCTTGACTTGATGTCTGTAAGTATACTAACTAAAATGTAAACGCTGTAGGGAAGCAACCCCTGCCTGGAGCATGCGCAATAAAGAAACGGCCTTACATATCCCGGCCGCCTTGAAAAAAATGATTTTCAATGGAAAACAACAAATAAACATAATTGTGGTGAACAAATGCAAAATACATACGTAATAAACTAGCTTACAATTAGCAATATGAGACTAAGAATTCGAGCAAATTAAACTAAATTAACAAGCATGAAACAATGCAATAATGTTCACGTAGCACAAACAAAACGGTTAGGTTCCGTTGATAACCTTCACTGCACACCAAAACACTTAAGTTGCAGGTTGATTGTCTAAATCGTTGAACAATTCCACGATTTTGGTGACGGAACGTTTGACCGTGCCTGTGGTTGTTCTGACGGAGACCACACGTACGATTCCATCTGGACCTGGGTGGACGTCGGTGATGCGGCCCATGCGCCACACCAATGGAGGTGTTTGCGATTCACGCAATAGCACGAGAGCGCCTGATTGAACCGTCGAATTGGCACTGCGTTGCCATTTTGTTCTTGGTTGAAGCAATGTCAAGTACTCTTGAGACCATAGTCTCCAAAATCGTTGGTGCATTTGTTGAACCATTTCGAAACGGCTGAGCCGATTTTGTTTGACTTCGATGAGGGATGGCTCTGGTAACGCTAGTAATGAGTCGCCCACAAGGAAATCAATGGGACTTAGGAACTGTAAAGCTTGAGGATTCGTTGACAAAGGGAGGAGAGGTCTGGAATTGAGGATAGATTCAATCTGACAAAACAGAGTAGTAAGTTCCTCAAAAGTAAATGATGAATTTGCCAGCGATTTTGTTCAAATGACGTTTCGCGGATTTTATGGAAGCTTCCCACAACCCTCCCTGGTGGGGGGACCTTGCTGGAATGTATTTCCACTGAATTTGATTTTTGCTTAAGTAATCAGTTACGGCATTGCTGTGAATCTGACTGTTATGTAATTTATACCATTCTTTGATTTCCTTGTTTGCGCCAACAAAGTTGGTGCCGTTATCTGAATGAATTTCTCGGCAGAAACCACGTCGCGCTAAGAACCGCTTTAAACAAGCGAGAAATGATTCTGTGCTTAAACTACCTACTACCTCTAAATGCACTGCCTTAGTACTGAAGCACACAAATATGCATAAATAGGCCTTAGTGACGCTTCGGCTGCGTCCTTTACCAACCTTTATAGAAAAAGTTCCCGCGAAGTCGGTACCACACACGGAAAAGGCTCGAGACGGTAAAACACGACATTCGGGAAGATCGCCCATTATCGGAGTTATGGGCCTTGAGTTGAATCGTCTACAAGTGACGCACTTGTGAAGCAATCGCTTAACTTCACTTTTTCCAGATATTATCCAAAACATTTGTCGGATCGCGCAAAGAGTCGCTTGCGGACCCGCGTGAAAATGCTGCATGTGGTACTGGTGGATCACTAGATTTGTGAAGTGATGCTTCTTTGGGAGTACATAGGGGAACTTTGTATTAACTGGGACGTGACTGTGACGCAATCGCCCACCCACGCGTATGAGCCCGTGCTCGTCTAGAAATGGATTCAGAGATTTTAGTTTACTCCTCGTCGAAACCCCCCTTTTGTTGCTTAAGTGTTGAATTTCGTCAGGAAATGATTGCAGTTGGACATGTTTTAGAAGCGTGTTTAAGGAATGCTGCAGCTCGGTTACTGTAAGAGAGCCGCTGATGCCTGTATTGGTTTTACGAGAGTTGTTAATAAATCTGAGACAATAAGCTAATATTCTCTGCAGTTTGATTAATTTTGAATTTGCGTTTATGAGTGTTGACATTAATGTTCCAACTTGGATAATACTAGAATTGCAAGATAGCGCAGTTTGTTTAACCTCCGGGATGAATGTAGGTAATTCGACTGATGAACGTGGCCAAGTTGAAGAGTCTTGAGACAACCATGTTGGTCCATGCCACCAAAGTTGACATGTAGCTAATTGATTTACGGAAGTACCACGACTTACAATGTCTGCGGGATTATCTCCTGATCGGATGTGACGCCAATCAGACACGTTTGTCAATGAAGTAATGTCTGATACGCGATGCGCGACAAAGGTTTTTAATTGATTTGGAGCCTTTCTTAACCAGGCAAGAACTATTGAGCTGTCGCACCAATAATGCGTTTCGTTAATGTGAATGTTGGACTTTAATCCAATTCGAATTTGAGATACAGTTTTGGCGAGCAAGTGTGCTGCCATTAGTTCGAGTTTTGGCATTGTAATAACCTTCAAAGGAGCTACTCGACCCTTTGCACTGAGAATATTGACGGTGTGTTCAGCTGATGCGTTTGTCGATCGCAAGTAGATACATATACCATAGCTAATTTCACTGGCATCGCAGAATGCGTGGATTTGAATGTTGACTGGATTGTCGATTAACACTTGCCTGGGAATAGTTAATTCCTGAATTTTGTGCAAGTCTTTCTGATAGCTGGTCCACATTGTGTGAAGTTCTACAGGAAGAGATTCGTCCCACGTAAGATTTAATTGCCAGAGACGTTGTAAGATAACCTTGGACTTGATTAATACTGGACTTAACAAACCTATTGGATCGAAGATTGTACTTATTGTAGATAGCACAATTCGTTTAGTGACTGACGGTTTGGGTTCCTTAAGTTTGAAAGGATATCTGAAGAAGTCTCCCTTGGAATCCCAATCTAGTCCTAATGTTTTTACTGACTGAGAGTCGTCCTTGAACTGTGTTATTGTGTGAGTAGAATCGACTGTTTGCAAAACTTGAGGATGGTTTGACGCCCATTTCCTCATAGGAAATCCATATGTAAGAAATAACTCGTTTATCTGCTTAATGAGCCTTGTGGCTTGATCTACTGTTTGGCAACTGGCAATGAGATCATCGACATAAAATGCTTGTCTGATTAAACTGCTGATTTCTGGATGAGTTTGACTGGAATCAATGGCTATTTGCTCTAGGCACCTAGTAGCCAAGTACGAGGCTGACGCTGTCCCATAGGTGACAGTGTTTAGTTGAAAGATTTTTTCGTTCCACAGGATGTTTTGAAATATTCTATGATCTTTACCTACCCAGATTTGCCGATACATGTTTTCGCAATCGCCGGTGAATCCTACCTTGTGTAACCTGAATCTGATAAGTATTGTAAATAAATCGGGTTGAATTACCGGACCGACCATTAAGGTATCGTTCAATGACAGTCCAGATGAAGTTTGGCAACTAGCGTCGAAAACAACTCTTAATTTGCTAGTTAATTTGTCAAGCCTAATAATTGGATGATGGGGTAAAAAACAAGCTCGCTGTTTTTCGCCTTCTGAGTAAGTAACGGGTGTCATGTGACCTAATGCTTCATACTCTTGCATGAATGCCGAATATTGGCCTTTGAGAAATGAATTCGAATCTAAACGTTTTTCTAGAAGTGATAACCTTTTCTTGGCAATCTGAAATGACTCGCCTAATTGATTGATGTTATCCTTGAAGGGTAATTGAACAATGAATTTTCCATCCCTTTCTCGCAAGGTAGTTTTATCGAATAGTCGTTCACACTCAAGCTCTTGCTGAGAGTTGGGGTGTGGAGTAGAACCTTCTTCCATTTGCCAAAAGGCTGCTAGTTGATCTTGAATGTCAAGTTTTTTGTAGTCGGTAGCTGTGAGCATGCATGTTGAAGAATGTAAAGATGAAGGAGGACATTGAAGTATTGAGCCTGAAATTACCCATCCGAAATGTGTTTTTTGTGCAATTGGTTTGTCCCTTCCTAGCGAAATTTGCCCTATACATAATGATTGCCAGAAAATTTCGGCACCTACTAGTACATCGATTTTGTTGGGTTGTGTGAAGGTGGGATCCGCTAGCTGAATGTGTTCGGGAATATTGAAGCTACTGAATCCTAATGTTGTTTGTGGTAAATCATTTATGATTTCCGGAAGGGTCAAACAAGCGATAGTACACTTGAACGCATTGTATTGAGAATGTAACGTAATAGACACTTCGCTCGTGACGTGTGTTTGCGAATTGTTTATTCCCGAAATGGGATGATTGACCTTCTTTGTTTTGAGGTTTAGCTGTTTAACAATGTCTTGTCGAATAAAGTTTGACTGCGACCCAGTGTCAAGAAGAATTCTGATTTTATGACGGTTGCCTAGTTCATCATACGCATGTACTACTGATGTTGGCAAAAGTACATGTGTCAGTTTGAGTTGTGAAAGATTTGCGACTGTTGTTGCTGAAGTTTCAGTTTGCACATGTGTGACATTTGATGAATTTTCATTGCTTGTGGGAAAGCTAGTTGCTTGCGAGTTTACTTGACTCGATGATTGTTCATTGGTTAAATGCAGTAAGGTGTTGTGACGTCGATCACACTTTCTACAACTCGAAGATTTGCAATCTTTGGTAGCATGAGTTCCACGAAGGCAACTTTTGCATAGTTTAAGCTTGATTATTTCATTTATGCGGTTAGTAACACTCATTTCTAGGAATTTAGAGCAATAATAAATTGGGTGGTTTCCCGTACAAATTTTGCAGACCGGTTTTTGAGTTGCAACATGTGCAGAAAAACGCGACGGTTTATGATGCTGAACAGCTGTGTGCCTTGTTGTGTGCAAAGCCTCCAGTTCCCGACATTTGTTTTTCAGAAAATTTGATAAATCTTTCATAGTTGGAATTTCTCGTAAACCTGACCTTTCTTTTTCCCATTCCCGTTTGGTTGTAGGATCGAATTTTGTACGAATTAAATATATGAGAATTGAATCCCAGTGTTCCGTTGGTTGATCAAGCGATTTAAGAGCTTGAACATGTTTTAGGGTGTTATTTAATAATGATTGTAAAAGAGTGTAAGATTCCCTCTGTAGTGGTTCGATTTCAAAAAGTGATTTTATGTGAGTGTAAATGATTCGCGCTTTGTCCTCATATCGTTCCTTCAATAAATTGAGTGCTATCTCATAATTGTGTGAACGAATTTCAACAGATTCTAGAACGTCCCTTGCGTCGCCGCTAAGAGAACCTTTTAAATATTGTAATTTTTGAACTGCCGATAAACTTTCGTTTTCATGAAAAACCGAATTAAACATGTCGTAGAAGTTTAACCATTTGTCCATTTCGCCGCTAAAGGTTGGAATTGATAATTGAGGTAATTTGATATGATATGATTTATGTCTTGAATTCAAATCGTTACGCGAAGTGGTCGATTCAATTCGCGAAGCCGCTGAGTTACTTCGCGAGCGGTTCTCATGTGCGCCGTCGTTTTCACCTACTTGAGATACGCTATAGAGCTTATCTTCTGGGATAACTGACTGCTTCGGAATAATTTCCGTAAAAGTTGCTAACACCGAGAAATACGCGGATTCAAATAATTCACGCTCAGATTCATGCGAAGCCGTGTCTGTAGAGGTGTCAAGTTCCTCTATTTGCGATTGAGAATATTCAAACTCGTCCAGCAAGGGTTCCACTCTATTTTTTCTTGATTGGACTTCAGCAATTAATGCTGGCGTAATTGAATTTAAATCTAGATTTGCAATAAACTGTTTGTTTCGCGTTAAGCAACCCTTTAAACTGCCTCGTTTTCTTATATGATTTTGTAATTCGCTCATATTGATGTAAATTGTTTTTATTAATAATGAAATTGAATAAAGTCAGATGGGATTTTGAGGTAAGTGGGTCATATAAGGGAAAGAATGTGGTGTCACTCACCCTAGACACGTGCGTTTCTCGTTTGCCACCTGCGTCGTCCAGATGTTCGTCTTGCTGCCGTCTGGTATTTTCGTTGATTTAATGGCGAAACGAAAATTCGCTTGAGTTTTGCTGGATCCGGCTCGAAGGACCATAAATGTTGGGGTAAATCTTGGCACCGTAGCCCGAGATGTACTCCTTGATTTGTTTTTTGAATGATCAAATACAATGAATGGTTGTGATTGTATTTTTATAGATTTATTGTATTCGAGTACATGATGGGCATGTGCCCCTTACAGCTGCTTGATTTGATGTCTGTAAGTATACTAACTAAATGTAAAAGCTGTAGGGAAGCAACCCCTCCCTGGAGCATGCGCAATAAGAAACAGCCTTACATGTATAATATTTTAACCTGGCTATATAGAGAATAAAAAGAATAACTGGTCATGCCATAAAAATTTATATTTATATTTTAAAAAAATGTCGGTGACGTCATAACTAAAACATATGACAATCTAAAAAAATTAAAACGCCAAATTATGGAAAATAACTTGATAGGAAACTTTTGTTATAAACTTTTTTTCAGTAAAGTTATTATTTAAATCTGTAGCATTGATGGTCCTTACTTTTTATTCACCTTGTATACAACATAAAAATCAGATACCCTTCTAGTTAAATTCATTAGGAACAGAAGAAAACAAATATTATATATCCGAATTCTACTACAAGAACAGGCGGTCCTACCGTGACTATCAAAATTCCCCATAGGAATGCAGGGATTTGAGAATTACCAACAAAATATTATACTTAATGCCTACAGATAATATTTTATTTTAAGAATAAATTGCTTGTCGAACATCTGACCAACGATCAATTGGTATGCCAAACCAATAGCTGTCGAGCAAACAGTAGGCGAGCAAATGGTGGCGAACAAACGGTGGCGAGCAAACAGTGACGAGCAGGTGGGCGGCCACCCTACACTATAGATTGCAATCAGATTAAAAAATTTCGCTAATTTAAGTACAAGTATGTCATAGATGTAGATTAATTTCAGTTGTTTTCCACTGTGTAATGTATTTTCTTTATCATTAGTTTATATAAAATTTTCCGATCACTTTTCAATTTATTACAATCTTGGACACGATGGGATATTAATGTAGTTACGATGATATCATAAAACGCTTATTTTAAGTCACTTTAGTAGATTCTTAAGCTATTATTGCAAAAACCGTAAGATAGATACTTTGTAAATAGGTGTGCTTGTTAACTAGACATGATAATATTTATTTATTTTTACTAGCGGTCTACGCTAGCGATGTTACCGACTAAGGTGGCTCTAGCAATTGTTTGTCACAGTAGAGTGCCTTCCAACAATATAAGCTATACATACGTACAAATGCAAACAATCGAATTTCATCCAACGAGATCTAGGACGCGCTTTTCCAAGCATCTCTATGCACTTCAACCATTATTGGCTTATTATACACACAAACTATGAATTTTGTCTATCTGTGGTAGTTCCAACACCCAGCAGAGATTCTTAAAATGTCACACGTCGCCGTGGCATAGGATCTACAGCTTTACTTCTTATCCGACAGTAGGTATTTTTAGATTTTTCCACTCCAGGAAAATTTCGCCTACCTCAGCCAGGATCGAATCCACGTCCCTCTATAGGCAGGTAAGATCACCGAGGCGGGCCACGCTGGGCTTAAAAGAATAAGAAAGTTGAGACAGATGGCAGAGTTAAGAAATTATTACCTCGTATACATTTTCAAATAAAACTAGAAGTTTTTCTATTGTGAACAGAAATGTTTGATATTTTTTACATAGCATCAAATAAACAAAATGTATAATACCCAACAGTCGTATTGCTAAATGGAAATATGGCGCATAATAACAAATTAAGTAGGAACTGCGGATTTTGATAACTTGCATTGTCGTCTATCGGATTGAACGAACTAACGCCTGGAAATGGATCCTTACATAAAAATCAATTACATTTAATTTGGGTGAAAGAGGCGACCGCTTTATAAAATTAATCTTGAACTACCCATTCTTAAAATAACTCCAACCAACCGCTCTTTCATTAATAATTTCTACGCCTCCTATTGTGGTAACTAAGACCATTTAAGACACATGTTTACCGAAACTTTCTTTGATTTTATTCTGTATAATTTATCTTTTCTAACAACTTGATGGGTGATCTTGTATTTTGTTTGATATATTTTTCAAGCCGGGTTACTATTGTTAAAATCTGAATAGTGCTGACGTACTCGAGTGTTATTTAGTTGAAGCAATGTTCAACAAAGGTCTTGTTCTAGGAGTAATTGAAACTGAAAGCTCTTCACAAAGGAAATCAAATTTCCTCTATTTACTAGAAGACTTTGAATTAGATAACACAATGCTTAGGAAACAAACCTTGAAGGAACGTGTGGGTGTATTTTACAAATTCGTTAAGTTCAGCTTGAACTACACGTTTATTTTGATTCATATAATATTTTCTAGTATAATGTTGAATCTTCTATCGAGAAATACAGATAAAAGTGTATCAACAGGAAAAGCTTTATTTGCGGGAACAGATAATTGCATATTCTATTTTATCTTTGTTACCTTATTTTTTTGCTAATTTAGACTATCCTCCTGATTATTTCATCTGTGGAAGATCCCTCCTCCCTTTTCCTTCCCTTCGTGCCCATTGTGTTGTCTATCTGGTCCATCTCTGTTCCATCATCCTTCAAACGTACCTGCCCAGTTCCATTTGTTTTTTCCATTTTTGATTGCGTCGTTCTTAGATTGTTGCACATTCGTTTATTTAAAGTCCACGCCTGAGAACCGTGCGTTAGATTGCGATTATTGGGATTATACACACGTTGAACACTCTACTCTTTAAGAGAATTGGTATTTTCTTTTTAAATATTTTAGTTTAGGACTATTCTTCTTTATGCCTCCTTTCCGGTTTGCTTCAAAAGAGATTAATTTTCCGAGGTATATGACTTCCGCCACATATTGTAACGCCTACTTGGCAAAATAATACTACTGACTACTAAGGGCAATCAAAAAAAAAATACCGGTAAGTTCCAGGTGTCGAGAGTAAGGGTCGACCAGCTCAAGTCGAAGAAGGGAGGGATAAAAAGCCTAGGCGCCACCTGTTTTGAAAATTAATCTTAGCCCTCGACGATGTCACGATGGATAAAGCAGGAACCTCCCTGGAGTCTAACTTACCTTTGACGATTGCTAACTTAGAACAACTATGGGGAAGGAAAAACACAATCAAACAAGAAAGTCCGGACAATTAAACTTTTAATGCACAGCAAACGACAACAAGATCAACAAGCTCGAAGATTAACAACAGTGTAACACACAAAATTATTAAAAGAGAAAAATATTTAAATAAATCGACAAGATAATTTACGGTATACAATAAAGCGAAAGAACAAATTTAAGTTATTATAATAATCAAAATACAAAATCTATACAACGCGACTAAATTACCAAGTATTCGAAGTCGCCAAGATCTCGTTACTCAATACCTAGATTCAAACATAATAGACCTAACAATGTAATTCAATAAAATTCTTAACCTTTCGCAATATTTCCCAAAATTCAAATTATAATAAAAGTCTGACGACAATTTCCAAATTAAAAATTAAAAATACATATTTATCGAACGCACCTCGTATAAGTTCAAAAATTCAAATTGTTATTACCACGGAACACTATCATGCGCACATACCCGCACCTGTCTGTAGACACATTGTTGATATCGATGATTCGCACTTCGCTGCTCTCTGTGATAAACGAATCCATTGAACGTTCGCCAGACTGCTTCAAATTGAACAAGACGACCATGAATGCAAAATAAATCCAAATTAAATGTTGAAATCTCGAGCGGGAACAATTTCCAAACGGTAGGTAGTCCATACGGGAGAAGACGCCTAAATAAATTCAAGAAAATTGCAATAATAAAAAAGAACAGAAGCTTAAATTTAATTCTTACCGAACGATGAAATTTTCGGCGCTAGGGAACCTCTAGGTCAATGGCACAATGAAAATGGGTAAAAAAACCCTAGGAAAATTAATTCTCATACACGCCCTAGCGTTCCTCTAAAGAGGGCACACAATCCCAAGGAGCGGACGGCATACGGATAAATTCCTCTAACAACTACGGTGATAAATTGGGAGATCCATCTCTAGCTTACAACAGCTAAATTCAACCGAAGTTGCGTGCACTACCACGAGGATTTTCAGCTGACTCCACGATCCATGTAGCATACCATCCAACAATTAAAAGTTAAACGAATGGAAGTCGAAAAGTTAGGAGTTCGAAATTCAAAGACATTTAAAATAATCAAAAATGTATGCAACCGAAATTGTGAAAATGAAAATCTAAAGCAAAACAATGACGCGTACAAAATCGGAACGTTACAATATTTCACTTTTGATTGCTTTTAATGTTTATATTCGCAAAAATTGAACAAAAATATATTAACAAAAGCAAGAGAAAGCTCAGGATTAGAAAAATGGCGAGAAGCGAGCATGACCTGTAACGAAGTTCTCGGCCAGAACGCGTTTTTAAATTTATTTAGCAAATTTGCACGTTATTGTTTTGCCGGAAAGGTACTGGTGCCGCTGTGAGTGGCAGTCAGACTAGCGGCCCCACTCTACAGTGAACCGAAGCGACGCCAACCCGAGCGAAGACAGCTGAACCGGCCGAACAAGAGGAGTTCCCGCAGAAAAATCTTTTAACTGTTGAGCCCAGCTCCCAAGAAGGAAGTCCAGCTCTAAAACCAGTCCTGAAACTGAACACTTATTTAACCTAATCCAGTAACTAAGCCCAGTTCACCGCATACCTGAGAATGCTAGAAATCCAGTCCAACACTGACTTAACCTGGGTAACCCCGAGTTCTGACACAGTTGCCTTTCATTAAATTCCCGTCCAACCCTGACTTAACCTGGTAACTCCGAGTTCTGACAGAGGTATCCTTCATTTAATTCCCGTTGAACCCTGACTTAACCTGGGTAACCCCGAGTTTTGACAGAGGTACCCCACATTCAATTTCCGTCAAACACTGACCTAACCTGGGTAACCCCGCGTTTGGGAAGTGTAACCTGCCTTTAGTTTATTCTGAGCATTTAAAAACGTATCCACGTATTTTACCTGCGAAACACGAGTTTCCGTTTGGAACGCGCTTTTAAAATTCTGAACACATTCGAAGTCCTGTTAAAACTGCCAAACCGAAACACAAGGAAAAACCGCTGTCAACCGTCGTAACCCGCACGGCTGTGCCGCATAATGTTGTTAATATTTATATCACTTTAATTCCAGTCCTAAGAAACCGAAACAAATTACATACATTACTAGGTAATGGAGAAAACGAGCTGCGAAACCCAGTTGCGGCAAATGATCCAATTGCACTTACATTATAATAATAAAATTTGTTAATTTTGTAGCAGCTGGTTGACCTCCGAAGCGAACGTGCGAGCCGCCAGCTGTCAGGGTCAAGACTGCATCGCGTCGGTCCCGTTCCCCGCTGACCCAGCGACGAGACCGTCGACCTTCCATGACCGAACTAAGGAAACTTTGATTTTCATTTGAAACTGTTTATTTTGAGTTATTATTGTGGATATATATTTATATCGAGTATTTTAATTTAAGTTAGTATTATACATAAATAGGAATAAAACTGTTAATCCGATAAATAATTTTACTCCAAGCGAGCCTTGGCTCTGAGTTTATCCGGCGCCAGGCCGTACTATTACAGGCCTATGCTCCAGTTCTTCTTTTTTCAGTCCTTACTAGTCCATTGTTGGACAACGGCCTCCCCGATAAGTCTCCAGTTCTCTCTATTTTGCTTCTTATTTCTCCACCTTCATTCTGTCGTCCTCTTAATATCACAGACCCGTTTGAGCTGTGCTCTACCTCTTGTCACTTATCTTTATTATACAACCACAGAATTTCCATTTAAGTGAAGCTGCATATTTGACATCATCCTTGAGTTCCGTTTTTTGTGAATCCATTGGTTTCCTCTTCGATGACTTATTTTATGCTGAACATCTCCGTCGGTCCCTGATTCTCCGCTTTTTGATGGTTTTGTCAATATTGTGGAGTCGAGTTACCCAACAAATAAGTTGCTAGTCTTTATATTATAACATTCCACAAGCAAGTGCCTGGTTGCCGTTCGTATAGGTCAGCAATTCCAAGAACGACTAAAAAACCATCACATCCAAAGATTAACTGCCGAAGACCATCCAGGGACGGTAGTTCAAAGAAGGGCTCGCTAGAAAGCAGTTGTCCACACTTTCATATCTACTGTTTGTTATGGGAGAAACGAGCTTTTTCGTCGACCGGCAACAGGAAAGATGGAAGTGCCTTCGGCTTAACTCAGAAGAGTAAGTGTGGTTCAGGAATAACGCTTAAGAGAAGGAAGTCGAAGGTAGTTGTGTACGGAGTTAGTCAAAATTAGTGAGCGCCACCTTCCAAATCAACTAGCAGCTTACGGGAATCGAATATGGTGAATTCTAAGACAAATATGATTCTATTGCTTAAAACTGGTAACACACATAGTACAAAAAAATATATACTCTCAAAACGGTAATAATTGTGGGTGAACACAAGGGTAGTTGGAACGTTCAAACAAGGAGCTCACCGTCACTGGCTTACGATATTTACTTTACTAACACACAGATCTGCGCAGCCAGTGACGTTCGAGTTTACAGAAATGAATTACACTTTAAGATTAACAACTAATAGCAATTGGCGACTGAAGGTCGCTTTGCGTTGCATCAAGAAAAGGGTTCACTACTTTAAACCAGTCAAATAAATCTCGGAACAAGTTTTCACAACAGCACAATTAACAATTTACTTTTCCTCAGTTTTCTTCGATAGGGAGTAGAGAGAGAGGCACAATTGTGGTGTTCTTAGGTCTTTAGGAAGGAGACTGAAGGCGGGATCACGATGGTGCGACGCTACGGGCCAAGATTTTCTTCGGATAACCGGAAATTCAGGAACAAAATCTTCGCCGCTGTACGGGATTATCACTTGCAACGGCTTAGTGGAAGGAGTCATGGGTCTAAGGGCTGTAATCCGACACAGATCGAGAGAACAATTTCACTTAATTGTCTTTAATAAGGCTGATTCTCTGCTAATATTTTTAATCCGACACAATGTCGAGAATATTCTGCCCCAGGTGCGAAAAACGATACCGTATCTTAAGTTAGCAGAGGCGCGGCGAACTACTCCGGATCAAACCCATATGTGTTCCCCTTCAGAAGTTTAGGCTGACTTTTGTCGTATTGCCAGGTTGAACGGAGATCTTAAGTCGCCTCGCGAATAAAACAAACAAAAGTATCCAGCAACTGGAACATTTCATCATATTACGAAATATGTTGCAAGAATTCTCTAACAAAATATTCCACGTGGAACTTCCGAGCCATTCTGCCGACAAAGGATTCTAAGAACTGTTTTCGGCCGGCACCCCTTATGGAGTTAAAAAGTGACCTCCCATAAATTAACCTTTGGAAATAGTATATTTTAAAATAGTAATCGACTACGGAGCAATTAAAATAAGACTTTAATTCATATGAAGCGGCAAAACTACGTATGTTACATGTTTAAGATTCATTATCTACTTGTATTTTCTTAACAATATATAATAAATGTCCATACGTCTAGAGATATTTTATTTGATTTATACACGATCAAAACTGCAATAATAGATCACATTTAAAAAGAGAGAAGCCTTACGCGTATGACTTCTACGCAGGAAATCTGTGTTTCGAATCCATGCACCGGAATATCGGGATATTTATAGCTGCTCTGTCTCACAGGACATCTTCCCTGGAGTAGAAATATTTGCACTTGCCACCGTTCGCAGCCCACGTTAAACAGTAGGTCCTCTTTGTATGTAGCTTTCTAAACGCGCACCACATGGCATAAAGATTTCTTGACACTTCAATATATTTTATTTCAATTTAACTATGTAATTCTAAATAAGGGTTCACCCGGGTTGATTGTACTCGAGGGTGTAATAGTTTTAAACTAACGAATTACCTTATAAACCAGTTTATTAAAAAGAATCTCACTGATCCCAATGGGATGGTGCGAATTGAATAATTCACATTGTGTATAAACATTGTGTATACTTGTTTATAAATTATAAAAGAGAAACGGCAACGCAAGTTAGTCACGGTAAGCAAGCTTATCGAAAGTAAATTAAAGATACCCATTACGTTCTGCAGTGTCTAAAATAACGTTGTATTGTTCCGCCTGCAAAGTTAAAACAACAGTTTTCAATAAATACGGCTATTAGGTGGAAACATGCGATAAACGACTGTATAGAAGCGGATTGAGTTTAATACAACCCGTAACGGAATTCAATTCTTCGCTCTGCAATACAATTACTAATCTTCCTAAAAACCCTGTTTCCGTTGTAAAGTTTTGAATTACAAATTGCAGCAAATGATCCTTTTTAACAATTGACTTCGTTAATCTTTAATCAATATTTTATTCTTTGGTTTTAATCCAGTTTTCCTCAGTACATCACATATATTATTGTTTAGCTAAACATAATTTCAGTTTTTGAGGAATATACAAAACTGAATATAAATATTTACTGTGGAAATGGGCTTTGTAGCCTGGATGTATTTGAGTATCTCCAATAAATTTGTATTGACTTTCAGAGTAGGTACATTAATATATACTAGTTGAATAGGTATGCTACGCCCCACGTTTGATTGCGAACATATTTACTAAAAATAATAATTAAACTGTATCGCAATATAAGATGCCGCTCTAAGGAGAAAGTAATTGTCGCAGTTTGTTGATTAGGGAAGGGCAACGGTGTATATTCTGGAACAACAGACTAAAAGTTCATGTTCAAACTTAATGTTTAGATAAATACATTAAATTTTACATAGTATACATAGTAATGCTCGTTCTTTCATAATATTGTCATCTGCATTCGTTATCAGAGTACATTTACAATTACATATCATTCGTACGCACAAGGTAACTAGAAGTTGAACATGAAATGCAGAAATAATAAAATTATTCCTAGATATTGTTCTATATTTGTAAATTACGTTTTGTAGTAAAAGTATTGGTTCAACGTTTACAAAGAATAACATCCATTATTTAAGCACTACTGATTATAATTTGCAATTAAGTATCAGAAACTTAAAATTTTTTTATTGTTTTTAACTGTTGAGTTAGAGAGTTTAGCAAAAAGTCAATTATTTGTCTTAGCGTTTCAGTGAAACATTGCAGATTACTAAAAAATATACAGGGTGTCCCTAAATTGCCTTAAAAGCTTCAAGTAACCTTTTTCCTTTACGAATTCTTAACACAAAACTGCAAGAAAAAATTTTCTCCGCAGCTTAGTTTTCTTGTACGATGGTGTTAAAGTTCATACCTCTAGTGCAGAATTTTAGCCAAATGGTTATAAGAAATTAAGTAAAACATGTATTTGTTTAATGAGGAAACTAAAATTAATTCAATGCCGCTAATTAACACTGAATTAGCAATTTAGTCCTTCGTTTGGAAGTACTGTTAAAAATCATACTTTTGGTAAAAAAGTACAATTTGATAACAATGCAGGTGCATGGGTACTGTGATAATATTTCAAAAATCTTTTGTTTGCGTTTTGACACGTGTGTCAAGTAAATCAATTTTGAATTGACATTACGAATTCTGCATTAAATCCGCCTTTAATTCGTGTTATTGAGTTCACTTGTGTCTTGACTGTTATTATGGCGTATGCTATAAACGAGTACGTGGATATGCTAGGGTTTACGCTCGGCGTTTTCTTAATAGAAGACATCCAAGCCACGTAGCAATTCGAGCTGCAAATCATAGATTTCGAGAAACTGGAAATATCCTTCCTGTTCAAAATTGGGATAGCGGTCGACCAAGAACTGTTAGAGACAATAAATTATAAGAGGAGGTTCTTGACCTGAACTGAAGAGCCAAGTATTAGTGTGCGTGCTGTTCCTACAGTTATTGGTGCATCAAAAGCCACTGTTCACCAGATCATAAAGGATGATGGCCTTTATCCCTACCATAAAGTCAGGGTGCAACATTTATTAGAGGAAGATTATGAAAAACTCATTACCTTCTGCAACTGGTTGTTACAAGAACATAGAAGAAATCCAAGATTTGTATATACTTTTACACGAAATGGCAAATTTAACTTCCACAATCAACATATTTGGGCCCATAAAAATCCCCACGCCATGTATGAAGGGAATTATCAAGTTAGGTTTTCAGTCAATGCAGGAATCGTAGATAACAAATTGGTAGGTCCTTTTGTACTACTTCTATGATTGAATACTAACAATTACTTGAATTTTCTAAACGACGAACGCTCAACATAGTTAGAAGATATCCCTTTATTGGTTCGCCGTGATATCTGAATGCAGTTAGAGGGGGCGCCATCCCATTATGCGGCTAGAACGAAAAACTGGCTTACGAAATTTTATCCAAGGAAATGGATCAGCTGCGAAAGTACCATTGTCTTCTTGTGGGGCCATTTGAAAAACGTGGCATATGTGATGCTAATTGAAAATGAAGAAGAGCTAGTACTTCATATTCGGGAAACAGCAGCAATAGTTAATGAAGCAATGCTCCAGCGTGTCCAACAGGCTATCGTTACAAGGGCAGTCAAATGCCGTGAAGTTGGTGGCAGAAATTTTTAACATGTTCTGGGAAATAAGTTATTTTTGTACAAAGCGCTGCATCCTAATTTTAACATTTCAACTGTTGGCCTACTGATTTTAGTTTTTTCTAAGTAGCTTCAACAGTGTTGCCAAGTTTCAGACTCTTTAACAGGCTTTTATGAGTAAACTAAGAGCGATAGGAAGTTCCTGTTTGCAATTTTGAGGTCTATATTGGTTGCAGAAAAGTTTACCTGAAGCTTTTAAGGCAATTTACGGACACCCTGTATACAACTTCTGCTTCCAATACAAAAATCTTATCGGAAGCTTCTTTAATTTGATATATGTTAATAACCCTCTAGATTATAAAATAGAATTAGCCGTTTTCACGATATCCACCACGCTCATATACACGAGTAGATACATATTTCGTAAAAGCAACTGTTACGGTTTAAAATCGCCGAACACTATATGTAGGCCTGGACGTCTCCAGGTGTAGCAGCGGCCAGCTGACCAGTGGAGAAGGCCATGGGTCCTCGAAGAGGGATGTGCGTGGCGCCAGGTAGTCCACGCTACAACTAGGCAGATAATAAAATCCCAACGAGACAGACCACCAAATTCTCGTTGGGTCCAGACTGTTTTCTTAATAAGAGTAAAACACACAAATAGGCATCGGTAATTAGGTATATATCATATATTCAAGATAAACCCTCCCGAATTCGGTACCAAATTACGGCATACAACACAGCTTAAATAACAATCTTAAAACAATATGAAATGATGATACCGGTAAAAGTAGTAAAAGTGAACTGGGACATATAAAATATTGTAAACTAACAACAAAGGCGAACACTACCAGCATATAACTTTTAATATTGGCAGTCATATACAAAACTGTACAAATTACATATATCACAATCTTGGTAAGCTACCTGTAGTAGCAGCTTTTCACCATTAACCAAATTCAAAGTAGATTGAACAGGAGTCACTTACTCCGACCTTCCGGGTACTTCCTTTGAGGATGGCGTCCACAAACTCCACCAGGTCGCTCTCTGGCGCATGCAGACAACCAGTCGGAGGCGTCAGTTAGAAGAGGGGCTCTGCTCCGAGAAAGCTGCGCGATCAAATGGAAAATTTTGGACCCGAAACGGCCGACAGATGTAGACTGACGTCAGTGATACCATTCACTTCAGAATTGGGAAATGGATATCGATATAGTAGCGGTAGCTCTGACTTCGGACCTTTCGGCGTACACGGTTACTGTAGTAACGTAATCCCCAATGTAAAATCTCCACACAGGAAAATATGAGGCCTCAAGGCTTCGAGATCATACAATCTAACCCAATACAAAAACTCGACTCCACGAGCCACGAGTTCCTTACATTAGTAGCCCCAAAACGGCACTCCCAGATTCCGCATTCGTTATATCCCGCTAGAAAACCACGATTCTAAATCACCACGAATGTGAAATTTGAGGACACGTCGGCGGAAAATTTAGTTTAACAGTTACGTACGGCGCGCGACATTCTTTCGTGGCAGCTTGACCGAGACTCTTCACACAAAATGACCTGCCCCCAGGCGTCACCCCCTTGGTCTATCGATGCGCGAAATAGCGTAACACAACTTTGTAGAATTTTTCGTGAATAATATATAATATTGAAATTATTAATCTGGTATCTGAAAATAAAAGTAAAGGTTTTAATTATGAAGCGAAAACTGTGCTAAATTATTTTTCAAAGTACCTAACAAAATATAAATTAGCTTTTCTGCGTTGGTGCAGTTATACTTAGTACTGTGAGCAAGTTGGCTGACGAGCAAACGGATGGCGAGCATATGCTTTGGCGAGCATCTTTCCTACCGATCCTAGCAATCGGCAGCAAACAAGCGGCGGCGAGCAAATGGCGGCGAGCAAGTGGCGTCGAGCAAGTGGCAGCGAGCAAGTGGCGGCGAGCAAATGACCTAGAATCATATACAGCTTCTTCTCACCGCATTTTGAAAGAAGGTGAAACATGATAAAACCGGTGAAAACAAGAAAATTTCAAGATGTTTAAATCATCAAAACGTAATCTCCCATAACAAACCTGTAAGATTTCGAAATGTATGACATCCTGAATGTTTTCTAAAATTTTCATAAAACAATGAACGAATAACAATTAACAGGTTATTACAAAAGTTAGAAGAACATTTTGATTTTAAAAGTGAGCGAACGTCACTGACTCAAATTACTAAAAGGTTAGGGTTTAAACGGCGCGCAGCCCAAAATAAACGAAAGATTCTTCAAGAAAAAACCGATATAAAAAATTTGAGGACAACTTTCTTACAAAACATTTAAATGTGCCGAAACCAAAATCGGCCAATTATGTATATGAACAAGTGGTCATATAAAATATAAAATCTTGGTCCGATTATTCAATCAAGGGTTTGGTAACAAATATCTCAAAAGGTCAGCGTTTAATAATGTTGCATGCGGAAGGGGAAGATCACGGAGTACTGATACCGCTTGTTAATTTTTAATTCCGGAACAAAATCTCGAGATTACCTTGACGAGATCTGTTTTAAAAATTATGAAAAGTGCATAGTACAACAGACAACTTTATTGTAAATATTTAAGGATTATGTAAGTGTGCCAACTGAAGTGAAACCGCGCTCCTACATTATATTAACTAGCAAATTGATTTTACATAATTAGAATCTAAATTCCTACTATGCGATAAATGTCGTTATTGCAAAATAAAATCATTCACATTCCTGTAAATTTAGCAATTTGTAGAAGTCCCTTTGGTGGATAAAAATAATACACTTACTAATATTCAAAATATGGTGCAATAATCGTATTGTACACTAATTTCCTAGACTAAGTGGTTAATTGAAAATGGATCCATCTCATATAAAGCAACTAGCTACCTCCTTAGCGGATTTATCTTGCAACCTAATTAATGTGCTTTAAAAGTTGCCCTATTATCTACTCAACGCTAAGATTACAAGTTTCAGGAACATATTCTGGTCCCAAACTGTCTAGTAAAATATTCGCTAGAGTACTGGGTAAAACACATCCGCTATTCGAAATTTGTTACACAATAGTTTTAATAAGAGCATCGACTTAAAAAAAAACATATACTTCCTAATTTACCTTATAAGTTTGGATATCTTTTATTTTATATTTGTTTTAGGTCAATGTTAAGTAGCTACTAGAGCAAGGGCCATTAAATACTGCAATTTAATTCACCACATTTTTGTTTAATACTGTTTGTATAGCACATTTTGCAAGAAAGCACATTAAACATAAACGTGTTCAGTTGAAGTTTGATAAGTATTAACTATTTAGAGATGTTCTGGAGACCATGATTTAATTTAATTGTTACACGGTTCACATCTACACCATTTGTTGTTACCAAGATGTCATCTGCAAATAAGTTGACGCGGCAGTCCTTCGGGGATAGAATTATATCATTAGTGTAAAGGATAACTAGCAAGTAACGTTTGGAGAACTCATAAATATATTTATTTTTCTCGCGAATCTTCTCCTTCGTACTTAATAACTTGTCGTGGTCTAGATACGTAATTTTAATGTAATCTCTTTAATTCAGCATTTTTCCTTTCTGTCAGAGTGCAATCTGTGATAAGTATTTCAAAAGCTTCTTTGGGATCAAGGAATACTACCCTACCACGTTTTCCTCGTGGTCTGTATTTACTCTACAGTAAGCCAGTATTAAGTTTAGTGATATTTCACAGAAATCATTTTTATGAAAACCAAACAGTACCTTTATGCTCATTTTATTCCTTTAAAAATAATTTTCCAACTTATCTTTTGCTATACGCTCTAGATTTTTAATATTTCCATTTTCTATATTTTCGGGAATATTCCAGTTATAAAAGATCTATTTATAAAACTTATGTAGTTCTCCAATAAGTAGCAAGACAGTAGACGTTCAAAGACTGGCTTGTCTCCACAATTGGAGCACTCAGACAGCAAAACTACATGCAACTTCCTAAATATTAATCAAGGACGAAGTTTGCACGGGAGCATACCGCCTTAACTGAACACGTAATTGGGAACGTACCCAACATATACGGGGACATTCCAAAGTAAGTAGTATCTGACCCAAAGTTAGACATGGGAACGGACTACATGCTAAAAGACATACTCTTTCCACAAACCCTTCAAAGTATGGATGAACTGTGAAGAATGGGAACAAGGGGAACCACCAGATTTGCAAACAACTTACCATGGTATACGGTCGGTTCATCCAGGAGCAATGGAATTGTAGCTGGAGTATATGATAGCAAAGCAAATTGTAGTACCTTCATATCGCTGGGCCAAACTGCCACAATATTCTAAGCTGAAACCTACGCTATTTTAACAGCAATAGAAGAACATGTAAGAAGGGGCTAAGAAAACTCTAGTGATGGGCGTATCTCGAATAAATCATTCGTAATATTCGATTATGCATATTGCTGTGTTACAATACGCTCTGATTGAGATATCTTAACATATTGCTAATTCTAATAGAGCTAATTTAAGCTACCCTGTAAAACATTAATTGTTTAATCAAATACGTGGTAAATGTTAGCTTCCGATCCAGGAATTTGGTCTTTCGTTTCTGTGTAACTCGACTTCCAGGTTCAAAACAGGTTGTTTTGTTGCTCTTCATCTTTGGGAAAGCATAGAAGATACATTTCAACCTTATCTGTGCATTCTTGAGCTGAAATTTAGTAAATATAAGTAAAAACATAGTGGTTTTGACAGCTAGCTATAATAATGTTAATTTGTGAATGTAAGACTTTTCTTAGAGAAAAATATGTTTGAAATAATGTTCTTATGTATGTAAGGAAGGTTAGGTTAGTTTTTATTAACTTTGAATGTGTTTATAATAATTTATTTAGTTAATTGAAAAATCAATTGTCAACTTCATTATGCTTTATTGGAAATAGGTCGTGTGAGGTATCATTATTTGAGGAAATTGGCAATGAACATTTGGTGTTTTTGTATGTAACTATAATTATAAGGAAGTTATTGTAGTTGATAGATTTTTCTAATTATTTTAGTTAATTTAGATATGCAATTTGCTTGGTGGAAACCTTTGGGGCTGACATAAAAAATTGAAAGTTTTGTTCCGTATCTTAGCAAAGAAAAAAATTTTCTGAAAAGCTGTTGTTCAAAAAGCAAGTTAGTTGCATTTTATCTTTTGAGCTGGAAGCATGTCTTCTTGCAGCTCAAATTATTATACTTATGTTCAAGTTCGTGTATTTAAGTGAATAAATGTTTGCTCCCGTGTATCTTCGATATAAAGTGTAGTTTTCCCTCTACGTATGTGAAATATTGAATTTTATCGAATTTTGGCAAGAATTGAAAGTCGGCGTGGGTTTGATCATCATCTGTTATCAAGCGCCGTCGTTTCTTTAGTGGGTTGTTTCAATTTGACAGGTACAAAACTAAACGTCAACGAAAAGTAATTAAATTTTATTATTCTGCAAGAGATAATGAAATAAATATTTTTTTCTATTTCGGTTTTATAAAGCCGTTCTAAGCGCACTGTTTTAGCTAAAAAACAGTACGTTAAGGAGGCCTATAATCGTTTTTTTAAACTGTTTTTTGTTTGTTTTTTTACGATGTTGGTAGTTCGATTTGAATTTGAAAGTTTGAAATGTCAGTTTCAGCCACCTGTCAGTGCTGCCATAAGTGTTTATAAAAACTCCCTAGTAATCGATTTGACGTAACATTTTCTACATAAATTTATTTAAAATACTCTTAAATTTCCTCAATAGAAAAAATAGTAGGTATAAAGAACACGTTTCATAAGACCACTTGTCGCACTTGGACTCATGCGTTAAGAAAAGGCCTTATAAAACTAGTTCTTTAATATACTATTGATTACATCCAGTAAGGTTAAAAAAGGAAGTTCGTGGAAATTAAAAGTGCCAAAATAAATAAAATTAATGGATTCATAAGCAATATAGCTAACTGAAAATATAGTTTTGAGGTTAGATGTTGGATTCCGCTTTTACCTATTCAAAAGGCAATTACTGGTGCTTTAAATTGGGAAATCGGTTAGCGGTCTACATCTGATTGCTGTTTTCTGGATTTGGACATCACCAACTGCAGTTATCAACGTATATTTAAAAAAAGAAAAGCCACGGACAACGCAATTGCCGTCCAACTGACTGAGAGCTGGCGCGATATGAAAATTACTGCAAAGCCTGCCGCATTTGAAATCAGGTACGAGGTTTTAAGTTTCAACAGAAAAGAAAAGAACTGATAAATAAATACTCGTGGTTGTTTCATTGTATTTAATTTGTGCGACAAATGTAATTTATAGGTTTTTATAAAGGGAAAGCACAGGTAATTGTGATTTAATTTTGATAATTGAAATAGTAATTTGATTTTCCTTGTGTATTGTATTGTTGCACATGTTTGTTGCCAGCCAGAAAAGTTATATAGAACGACCAATTGTAGGAGCTTTCCTGAGATCAACTTAAAAGGTTTCTGAAAATATTTGATTTGTGTTGGTTAAACAATTTATTAATTTGGGTATATGTTTAATATCTATTTAGGAAAGGATATCTTGTTTAAGAGTTTAATTTGTTTATGACGCCCAACGTAGTGTTTTTAATCAGGCACAATTTCATTTACTGTATTACAATTTCATTTGCTGTATTAATTTATTTTATTTAAAACCCCATAGTATCATAATAATTAGGGGTAACTCAGCAATATATATCGAGATATCTCGAGATGCGAGTAATTCATTCGCATGATAAAAACTTCTCAAATACGTTCGTAGCGACACGCGCAGCTCGAATGACATAATTCGAAATATTCGATTATGTATATTTCTGAAGATAATTCGAGATGCGAGTAATTCATTCGAATGATAAAAACCTTTCGAATACGGTCGTAGCGACGCGGACATCTCGTATGATAAAACTTCTCGGTTTACTTCCGTTTCGGTGTTCGGTAAATAATTTGAGTAGTATTCGTATGAATTTGTAATTCGAATAGATGCTAGGAAGTAAACAACTACAAAGTAACTTATTTAACTTGTTTTATATGATGGGTCGCAGGTGCTGCTGAGTTAGCAAAATAAGTTTTAATAATTTCGAACCGGGCAGGCTTAAGTAACGATTATTTATTTCTATTTTGCTATACTTAAATACAAAAATATTAATTGATTTAAATTGATAATTGTTCAATTGAATATATTATTGTAAAAAAATAGATAAATAAATATAATTTCAACAATTTATGCCATTGTTTAAAAGTATCAAATAAGTCAAATTTTTTGATCTTAATCCGTTATGATACTTTGTAATCGGTAGTCACTTTCATATTATGTTTCCGATTAAAAAAATTAGGGGCTAAATTAGTCGTAATGATAATGCTTATGAAAATATAAACTATTAATCAATTATAATAAAATTATTAGAAATATCATTAATATTTAATAACTTATAATATAACAGAGAATACCATAAAATGGCATTTATACACAATCAGGTTAATCTTACA
>JABXWE010032623.1:0-11186 GCA_014611495.1 Limonius californicus | reverse complement strand
AATGATCTTTTAGGTCGGATAAATCTGGGTACAAAGGTTGAATGTGTTTAAAAAGTTTTCCATCAGTCACTTTCCAGTTTGGGTACGATAAGGGCTTTTCTGCAATGCGATTTCGCATATTATACCAGCAGCGGTCGGTATGGGAATTATCTGGTTGTAAATCGGAATTATCATCAGGTGTATCTTTTGTAACGGTGACTATTGCAGGGACAGAGCGGGACGACGTATCTGGAACAACGTTCGTATTGTTGTACGCGGATGGCCCACCGGGCTAGTATGCCCGTAGGTTCCTTAAGGGAATTCAACCAAATCAAAGAATGATGATCAGTAATCGCGATAAAGTGGTACCTTCCAAATTAGGTCGTAATTTCTCGATAGCCCAAAGAACAGCGAGACATTCGCGTTCAGTCACGGAATAATTGCGCTCCGCTTTACTCAGCGAGCTACTTATATAGCAAATAACTTGTTCGCTGTCTCCGCTAGTTTGTGACAGCGCGGAACCAATGCCAACATTTGACGCGTTAGTCTGAACTACAAAAAGGTGTTTAAAATCAGGGTAAGATAAAATGGGTGACAAAACTAAATGATTCTTGGTGGTCGAAAAGGCAGTTTTACAATGTTAATTCCAAATGAATCTACAGTTTTTCCGCAGTAATGCTGTTAAGGGAGCGATAATTAATGAAAAATTAGGCATAAACCTGCGGTGCCAAGAAGCCATTCCGATAATTCTTCTTACTTCAGTAGCATTATTGGGTTGCGGAATATTTAACGGCGGAAACATTTCAGGGTCGGCAAGCAATCCTTGCGTGTTTACAACATAACCTAAGTATTTAAGTTCAGGCTTACAGAAATGAACTTTATTTATCCTTACTTAAAGTGACGCCAGCACCAGTGCGTCGCTTTAAAACTTCTCCCAAAATTTGTAAATGTTTCTCAAAATTAGGTGTACATATTATCACATCATCTAGGTATACAAATACAAAGCGTTCTAGGGTAGGGCCTAAAATACCATCAAAAAGTCGCTGCCGTGGGGCCGGAGCATTGTACAAGCCAAAGGGCATACGTTTAAAGTGAAGTAAACCACGGTTGGGCACCGTAAAAGCAGTGTATTGTCGATCATTTTCTTCAACCAGAACCTGCCAATAAGCTGATTTAATGTCGAGAGTGGTAATGAAGAGCGCGTCCCGTAAATGATCGAGAATTGTCGAGATGCAAGGCAAGGGATACCCACCCTTTTCAGTTGCGGCATTTGACTTGCGAAAATCTACGCAAAAGCTGCATATCGAGTTCTTCTTTTTGACCAATATAGTTGGGCTTGACCAGGCGCTATTGGAGCGTTCAATCATTTCTAACATTTTATCTAATTCGACGTCTATATGTTGCTGCATGACGGGAAAACAGGATAATATCGTTATTTAATTGGAGGCGCAGATGATACAATCTTATATGCCACCCTCTTAACACATCCTAGTTGGTGTCGACTTTTCGAAGTCTGTTTCTGTACAAGGGAATTTAATTATGCACCTTGAGTATCCGTAAGGTCTCAGCAGACAACAAGGTCCCGTTAATAGTTAATACTTTAGCAACATCTGGTCTCACAAATTTCCATTCCCCGCGGAAAATATCTGGCACCACACCCGTAGATTTCCAAAAATCAATACCCAACATTAAGATATGCGGTATGTCAGGTACTACTAAAACTTTAACGGTAGTCAAGGTATCACGTAAGTGTATCGGTAAAGTAAGGATTCCTATGCTTTTAACCGTATTATCATTAGCGACGGAACAAGTTGGACGAGACTCCTTATACAAATAATTCCTGTAACTAGAATTAATCTGCACTGCACAATCGTTGTTGAGGGTTGGTATTTATCTACAAATGGAGAAGATTTCAAGACATGCTGATAAGAAACGCGACTGTACTGCACTTGATTTGGATAAATGCAACGATTCGTTCCAAGGCCGACTATGTCAGCATTTAAAGATGCAACAAGTTCTCAAAAGGTGGGTGATATAAAAGCAGTTCTGAAAATAAGAGTGGATTTATAAACTAGATTAAAAGAATATTTTAATGTGTGTCTTTCTTGATGCTATTTTATGTAACAAAGGTGAATGTGTTTGTAATCATATTGCTAAAAGATTCTTGAAAAGATATAGCTTAAATAGTATCTATGTGTGTACTTTTCAACGATTTATCTAATGCCTTTCAATCGTTTATATCCCTTATTTGTTTTCGATGGTTTGATTATTTGCAGTGAGTCCCAATTTGCAACCGTAATTACCCTGAGATTGATAAAAGATTTTATTACCCTGAAAATTCAATTAATTTCGTTAAAGAGTCAATGTGAAGATATGCTGTATGAACAATTTATTATTGTTGTGTACCCAATTCACTTTTCTGATTATTTATTTAATGTGATAAATTTTATCCCTTGTAATACAGCAATACTTGTTTGGCTATGCAACGTAGGGCAATACTACAGAGCAATAATTTTTGGCTAGCCAAACGTGGGGCAATCCTACAGAGCAATAATTTATGGCTCTCCAACATGGAGCATAATACATAGCAATATATATATATATATATAACCCGGTATGTGTACAGCATATTCCGGTGCCAACACGCCAACGTTATCTGTCTTGTACATCTACTTCTTGCAGGTCTCTTGCTTCCATCATCTGACGGATTCCTTCATTCGTGTACCTGGTGGTGTCCATTTTAGCATTCTCAGGGGCAATCGGTGGTAGTTCATGCGTTGAAGGTGGTCAAACCATTTGAGACCCTTTTTTCTCAACTCTATACCACCATTTCTGGTGTTTCGCTCTCTGGTTTCCTCATTGGTGATATGTTCTCTTCTTGACACTTGCACACTCCTTCTCAGATAGTCCATAGACTGTATATGGTAACCAAATTAATTGTAATTAAAAAAAATCGTTACTGCAATTCTGCAAAAATTCCGTTTCGTTCAAAAGTGCAAGAACAATAAAAGTAACTTCCTTTTGAGGTACGTTGAAAAATGTTTTTCAAGAACTTCCAGATTATTAAATATTCCTCTTCAGTTAAAAAATCTGAAAACAGAATCCCCGTTGTCTACCTTGTCGTTTTACCTAACTGAGGAGAGTGATCTGAATATTCACAGTGTTGAAATACATTTCATGGACCATTTTAGCTATGGTGCTCCACATTGTGCTTTACAATACATTCCATATAATTCGTATAAAAGTATTAAGTCCGTAGGTGAAGTGGATTCTTCCAATTTATAGAGCTATTCTGCCAGAAAGCCGAAAATTGTCGCCAAACCAGTTCTCGAGATTTTCACGTGGCTCCGGCCGCATTACTTCCAATATCTTGCCATTGTAAATTCTATGTTACTTACCCAAAAACGTGCAGAAAGATTCAAAACTAGAAATTTTCAAAACCTTCACGAGTTGCATATATTTGTTTACTAATTTCTGTAGGAAAGAAACCTATTTTTAGGCATTTCATTACGGAAAGTGAGTTTGGCTTACTAAATAATCCTTCGATTACCGTTCTTAGTCAAAACTAAGTATGTCAATATTACAATTTACTTTCGTCATTTGGGAACTACACCCAGCATTATTAGGTAAGGCCGAGGTCCTAAGAGATAAACTACCTACAGATCTAAACCAATTAGTCGAAATATGTTTGAAAAACACGTTTTTCAGTTAGAATGGCAACTTGTATGAACAGATTGAAGGAGCGGCTATGGGTTCACCGCTATCACCTGTTATTGCAAACATATACATGGAAGACTTTGAAACCAAAGCTTTGGCAGCAGCTTATCTTAAACCTAAATCCTGGTTCAAATATGTAGACGATACGTTCGTCATTTGGTCTCACGGACGCCAAACACTAGAACAATTTTTAGTACACCTAAACTCAATTCATGATCAAATCCAATTCACAATGGAAGTAAAGGAAAATGGCGGTATTCCATTCTTGGACGTACATGTTACACGGAAACCGGATGGCAGCTTGGGGCACGCAGTTTACAGAAAGAAAACACGTACAGACAGGTATTTAAATTCAAATGTCCCTGGGAAGCTACTCCTGAAGCGCCGAGACTCATTCCAGGTTGGTTCCGCTTATTGTACGCAATAGGCTCTTTCTAATACATCATGCGCAACCATTTCCACAGCGTCGATTAAAACTCACATTTGATCTGATTATGTTCTATTATCTTTTTAAGTTATTACATTTCTTTTAACATATTTCAAATTAACCATCCAAAATGAAAAACCAAAAACCCCAAACCTAAACAAAACAAAGAGTTATTTATCATTTACCTTAACTACCAATAGAATTCCCAAATAATCACAGATGGAAAAATTGTCATACTGTCAAATCCCTTTTTTTTAAATATAATTAATTTACACAACAGAACTTTTAGATGGTACTTTTGCTCAATTTACATTTAAGCCCCCCCCCCCCAATTACAATATCACAGCAGTATATACATTTGACAATAATTCATTGTAGAACAGAACGGGATACATCACTTGAAGACATGATCAACTCAACTGCCCTTGTTTCCGCAAATAGGACACAATCTCTGGTATCTATCGAATACATAATTGTCCTGTTTATTCCAAAGTGAATTCGGATACAGTTTGTTATTGTGCCTCAGAAATTTCAAAAGTCCACGTGAAATCTATACTCCCCTTGAACAATTGGCCTAATTTTTAGATCGAGTCCATGAACACTTTCGTGCAGAATTCGAATTTTAAAAAATTATCTGAAAAGATATAATTATTATAATATTCATCCTCATATGTAAATATTTATTAAAATAAGCAAATATAAACATAGCTTATGACGCTATCGAGTCATATCAGTAGTAATAATTGTATCGTTCTTGGAACTGTTTCTTGGCCTTTGCCCTACTGATTTGCTAAATTCTTTGATAAAAGTCCGATTAACTGCATTACTATTCTACTTATTAGTCCTATTTGTTTAAATTTTAGTGAGCTAAACTGATTATTCTCAAATTTTGCTAATGAAAATGCTTTTTCGTTCGTTGATTCTAATTTTGTGCACTACAATAGTGTGTAGATTAGTTCAGTGCAAAGTTTACCGCCTTCCAACGAATATCAAACCAATTCGATATGTCTTAACCATAGAACCAAATTTAGGCGAGCATGTGTACCACGGAAATGTTATAATCGAAATGAAAGCCTTAGAAAATACCAATAACATTACCTTTCATAAAAAAGATTTCACTATAGCCCAAAGCGATGTCAATTTGGTCGATGCAACTGGGGAAGAAATACAGTTGGCTAACACATCGGAAAATTCTGAAGCAGAAACTTATACGGTTTCCTTGGCAAATGAGCTGCAAAAAAATAACCATTACCATTTAACGATTGCCAACTTTTCCAGAGGTTTTGCGGGAAAATCAGGATTCTTTGTAATACATGTTAAGGGAAATTCTACTAGGTATGAACTTACGATTCCACTATAAGTTAAGGTGATGCTATTTACTATAAATGAAAGGTACCTGTGAAGTTTTAACTATCATAAGTGTGCTGTTTGTAATCGGAATATTTGAACTTTCACTTAATATATTTAACACTTAGTTCTGGAACCACCGCTCTGACTCATTTCGAACCAACCGGTGCTCGAACGGCCTTTCCATGTTTCGATGAGCCTGGATTAAAAGCAAAGTTTGTTATCAATTTAATAAGGAACGAGGGATATCAGTCCCTGTCTACTGAAGCTTTGGAAAAGACAGAGTAAGTGTAATGCAAGAAGCAGTTATCGCTTTCCATCAATTTAGGGTTGTTTAGGAATTTAGGAGGTGGTCGCTTTAAGGATACCTTTAAGGAAACTCCAGACATGCCCACATACGCCGTTGCTTTTATCGTAACTAATTTTAAATCTACCCAAACCATTGAAAGGCATCGAGTTTTTGCAGCTTCAGAAGCTGTAGAAAGTGGAAAACTGGATCATGCATTGAATGTGGGGATTAAGACTTTGAAAGTATTGGAAAACTTCCTTGGGATGAATTATACATTAACAAAAATGGATCAAGTTGCTGTGCCATCTTTTCCTGTCCATGCCATGGAAAACTGGGGGTTGGTTATTTATAGGTAGGGAAAATTAGGTAAATACCTTAAATTGTTCTTTGATTAATTTTTTATCTTCCACTTTTGTTGTCTGAATAACTATATCAAAAAACCTTCAGTTAACGTGTATAATGGAAATTCCAAACTTACTAGTTTAATAAAATATTAAATTTAACGATTTTCAGAGAAAATTTTCTTTTGGTTACTAACTATACCAACATCGAAAAACTACAGAATACGAACTGTTACATTGCTCACGAATTTGCACACCAGTGGTTCGGCAATTTGGTTACAGCTGACTGGTGGGACTATTTATGGCTCAGCGAGGCATTTGCCGCATATTTTCACTTCCACATTGCGTCAGTGGTAAGTCATCGACAGGAAGTTGATCTTAACAAGTTAATAAAGCATTTCACATAGGTTCTTCCGTGCTTAAATCATCTCAGCCTGTTTACATTTTCTGAAAACATAAGAATTCATATTTTAGGAAATTCCAGCGTCCCCACCATCGATTTTCGGTAAAAATACTCTCAAACTCTTTTACTTATACAATTTATATTTGAGCATATTTAGACTTGCACAGATAGTAGATGTAGTCATGCGGGTACGCAATAACTGTTAAAGTAAAAACAAAATAAACTTTTTCGTTATGTACCCCAACAAGTACAAAATAGGTACATATACGAAAAGGCAGGTAAAGAAAGAAACCGGACATTTTGAGTGGCCGATTTGGTGTGGCCGGTTGAGCGCAGGCTCAGTTTGGCGCGGACCAATTTGGGTCACAAAACGTTAGGGCGCAAACATGTATTAGACTTGAAAATATAAATAAATCAATTGCAAAGATCGATGCATTTGTTTGAGTTTTAAGTAATATATTTGTATCTGTGTGATTTTAAATTTATGAAACTGGCATTTTCAAGAATTATTAGCTTATAGCAATAGAACTTTACCTTAATAAAATTTGATTTTTAAAATGTTTAAAATAATATATAACCAAATTGTGGTAACTCTCAGTGAAAGGGAATCTAGCAAACACATACACTAAACATAATTAGAAATAAGAAATTATTTAATAATAATCTAATAATAATAGTAAATAAAGACAAATGTGTATAAAGGTGTCAGTACTTTCATTGACATACGGTAGATTTTGAGGCAAATAGTAATTCTCTGATTAAATAACATAAAAACAACAATACTGTAGCATAAAAAATATTCAGCAATTTTATTTATAACGCAAAACTTTTTATAAAATAAAATACGTTAATATATTATGTTTTCACACAAATATCTCTTCGCCCAACCGTTTCTGAGTCGAGCCATCCCAGCGCCCAAATGATTCTACACCCAACCGTTCATGCGCTGAAATGCGTCTGCGCCAAAGCCTGCAGCCATAAATCAAACGCACCACGCCGACTGCGCCAAAACGTCCTAAATCTCTTAAATAGACTGATTTCGTAGGGCAGCTTCCTTAATAAATAATATACAGTTTCGTGGATGCTTCTCCAATAGTTTACGAATGCAAAATTTGAGATAGTTATAAGGATTAAGAGTTGTTAAATAAGTATGCCCATTAGTTTAACTATTTTTGAAAAATAAAGCATTAATCTGGATATAAGTTTCTATAATAAACAGTAGATCCTTCATTCCAACATTTCATCAGTGTCGGAAAACGACCACGCGTGTATACATTAACGTGGAGAATTTTTTCAAAAAACCCTTTTTCTTTGTATTTCTAGAGATTCAAAACGGATATTTTACAAAAATACTTTAACCATATATACAATCCATAGTAAAGGAAATATTGTTGAAACGTTTAATTGATTTTATCAATGAATAATAGAAGTTAGAACTTTTTACTACAGCATGAATAAAAGGTAATTAGAATGAATCTATAAAAAGGCATCAATCATGAAAGAAGATACAATACACAAAGAATTTCTGTGTTTTTCTTACTTTTTCAGTTTTATAGTTTACTTATTTTCTATGAAGGTTACAATTCAGTTGTGAAACTATGCACTTTTCGCAATATAACTTTGAATTCCTTATCTCTAATTGTTGAATGTTAATCGAAAATATACTTTCGTAGAAATTCTCCTTCCTCTCATTTTCTTTTACTCTTTCCCAGGAATAAGGAAAAGTAAAATCGCATGTTTTGGAACACTGTATTGATCTATAATGGAGTCTCTTTCATAACTGTAAATATGAAGAATACGTACTCAATAAAACATTTTAATAAAAAATAAATTTCAAAAGGCAATTACGTATGAAAATTGTTTTTGGCAATGTAAAGTAGTATTATATCACAAGTTCTGCAATAAGTTTTCCCATCTGCTATCTAAAATTCCTGTATTGAAATAGGTCGAACCATCTTGGAGGCTAAAGGACCAGTTTCTTGTCAAGATGGTACATTCTGCTTTTGCACATGAAGAACGTGATCCAGGCCCTCTAAATTATCCTATAACACATTCTGGTCAATATCCACCCTTGCATATTATGTATGAAAAAGGTAAACGGCGTTTCCACTTCTTACATGCTTCAATATAGTTTATACATATATGATTTTTGCTAGTAATTTAATAGAACAACTAATTATTATTAATTTATTTCTAGGAAGTGCTATAATAAGAATGATTGAACATTTTCTTGCGTACGACGTATTTAGAAGAGGGTTGCAAATCTACATCCAAAAAAAGTATGCCCAACTAGTATTGTATTGCTTTTGAAATCACAATTTCATCTTTATTATTTTTCAGTAAATTTAATTCTGTTGTACCAGCAGATCTTTACAATGCTTTACAGCAAGCTGTTGACGAAGCTAAAGTAAATCACCTCTTGGCTAATATGACTATTGCAGATATATTGACAACCTGGGATTCCAAAAGAGGTTTTCCAACGGTTACTGTTAGTAGGAATTATTCTACTGGAAGCATTACAATACAACAAGTATGTACACACAACTTAAAAACATATGCGAGTTAAACAACTCAATTATGTTGTTGTTATAGCATTCAGATATGGACACAGACTGGATAATACCAATTAACTACGCCTTCTCGTCGGGTAACAAAATGGATTTTTCAAAAACTAGTGCTGATTACTGGCTAAGAGAAGAAAGTGTTACTATAGATAGTTTTCCTACTGATGGATGGATGTTGATAAATAAACAACAAAGTGGTAGGTTATATTCATCTATTTGTCTTCCAGGGCTTGAGCATTAGAAATCAAAACAAAGGTTAAGTATGAAAAAGGAAAGTTATGTCTTAACTTGACTTTTACAATTTACTGATTGATCATGAATAAATATTTCTTGATAGTTGTAGTCGTTTCAGGTATTTATGACTATTTATTATAAAAATTTCCCTATTACTACCAAACCATACTGTTTGCAATCTACCTTTTTAATACATAAAAAATTTTATATAGATAAAATCAGTGTTGAGAAAGCTACTTGCATAAGCTAGCTAGATAATGTACAGCTACTATTAAAGTAGCCACCTACTCTAGCTTACTTACTTGCATAATTAAATAAAGGCCAATAAGCGAGATGTCGCAAACTAACCACAATGGATAATAAATATTTGACGATGCCATTGCAGGATGTGCAGGATTAAATATTATTACTGGGTACTTTGGGCTTTTGCGCACCATTATGTTCGTAGTCATTATTTAAAACTTTTTAAAGTTGTCTGTAATTGTAATACTTGTATTTTTAGTATGTTCAATAATTTAATTAAAAATTGCAGAATGATCTTCTGTGGAAATTTTTTGTAAGACAATTTCATATTTACAGGAAAAAGGATGTTTATGTAACGAAAAACTAGCTGCTTGATTTTCCACTATTGCTACTGTTTTTTATAGCTTGCTGTCAACAGAAACTACGTCTGCTTTCATTTTCATTTTAAAATAAAGTGTTAGCTGGTTCGGTTCGTCTTAATTATTTAATTATTCAATTTAGTTAAGTTGTCATAAATTGCTTTACCCACTATTCACACAATTGGCAAAGTTATTAATATTAGGGAACAGCCAGGGCGAGTTAGGGAGTAGATTACAAGTTCCTAGGTATTTAAGTCAGCCAACTCAACTTGGATTTATAAGGTAGTTGATTTTACTATTTCAGTTGCACATTCTTTTAAAAAAGGTCCAAGTAGCTTTGGAATGGGGTTGAGTGGGTTGAATCGGGTATAGACGTGTGTTTTATTCATTGGATCTCTTCTTAGCTTTGTTTTAATAACACCAACATGGGAACGGGAGTGCTCCCAAAACGCTTCGGGCGAAAGTGATTAACGAGACAAAAAAAACCAAAACAATTTTAGGGGCAAACAATAGAGTGAAAGTGCGAAGGTATCTACCCGGGGACGGAAGAGAGGAGAACCACTGCCACCTCTACAAGATGCTACATCAAAAAGGGGAAAGAACAGCGATCGACACAGGCCACAAAAACACTGAGGAGGGCGCAGTTAAAAGCTAAGTGCCGCAGACTTAAGTAGCCATTGTAGTCCTCTGTAGTCTTTAGCAGTAGTTGGTAGCACTGATAGTTTAATAGAAAACTAGGAAAAGGGAGGGACCGGCTTTGACACTTTAACCTCCCTGAACCCAGACTAATTACATAGAAATTACTCGCCTTTAATTAACTAATTACTTGATTAATTAATTAATTACTTAGCAATGTTTTCATTGGTCATTCATGTAAACGTGCTGCTACGATTTGTATTGGATGTTCATGTGATGGGGGTCGGATATGTACTTGATGTGTTGGGCGGTTCGCTGCATCACGAGGTGGACGCAGGGCGCATATTCTAGGAGGACTGGCCGCCCATCCTCTACAGCCGGAGTATGCCATGCGGGCAGAGGACATACAGATCGGAGGACCGTGCGCGTGGAGTACATCATTGGAGGGGGGAATATGCAGGTCGCCGGCATGCCTGGGGAGACTTGGGAGGTCTGGGCGCCAGATGGGGGGATTGGGGGAGATCCGAGGAGAGGTAGGAGGAGTGCGCGCGCTAGCAGAGGAGTCCGTTCAGGAGGCGACTGGGGAGGGACGGGATGGCGAGGAGGAGGAGGCAGGGAGAGGGTGAGGGGGGATGGCAGGGGAGAGG
>JABXWE010032620.1:0-11205 GCA_014611495.1 Limonius californicus | reverse complement strand
ACACCCCATCAATTTTTATAATAAATTGCATGTTTTTATTTATTATAATGCCTTTATTTGTAAGCTGTTACTTATTTTATAAAAAGTACATAGCAATTTAAACATAAAGTTTCATTTTTAACAAGTTTTTAACAGTTCTAAAAAGTAGTACACTAAATGAGTAACTACGAAGTGGAATAAACATAGAAAAGTAAATCGCACTTAATTGCTATTTTCACAAGTTTCACATAACAGAATAGTGTTTATATGTACTTTACAGAAAAATTGTTTACAGTTATCGCACTTGGTTCTCACTTTTCTGTTATGGGTTCTACCACATGGTTTGCAGCGGCCTTGTACTGGCAGATCATTCGCGGGCACGTGCTCATTTACTGGGATAACTTCGTTCATGTCTTGCAGAATGAGTACTATGTCCGATTTAGCACGTTGGTGGAGACGATGATTATTTTGTAAACGAGCTTGCATAGTGGTACCACTAATTCTTTCCCCAAATCTAATCAAAATAATTTTCTGCGTGTTAGGTTATTGCTGTGATAATCTGCGTGGGTGTCGATGTACGTACAGAAAGAATTATTCCTGTCGTATCGATCATGTCCATGAAGATTTCAAGGGCCGTCTTAGAGTTTTCCTTCTGGCAGTATATTCTGCAGACATTTTATCAAATGTGTGCCCCTTCTCTTTTGTTGTAATGCAAAATAATGGTCGGTTTATTGTTTTCATCTGGTGATGCGATATTATGTTCATGGTGCCCACTTGACAACAAAACTACACTTTTTCTTTTTTTTGTGCACATAGGAAGCTAGTGTAAACTTACCTATGAATCCAAAAATAGCATGTACTAAAGTATTTTAACGTAAAAGCAACTTGATAACAAAAAATACAAACACTAGCAGTTGATACGTTGTTTACCAAACGGGGTGTATTCATACCCCAAGTCAAATAATGCCCAAAAAATTAATTTTGAAAACACAGAGGTTGGAAATTTTAGCATCCTATAATGCTAAGCACATGTAAAAACAATGTCCTAGAAGGACAATACCGGAAAAAAATAATTAAAAAAGTTATACGCAAAAACGTAACTCTGGGGTGTACTTACACCCCACTCGGTAATACGAAGGTTAATACAAATTAAAGCTTACAAAAAAATACTACATTTACTTTTGTCTACGAAGTCCTTCTTATAAAACCGTTTACAGAATATCAATATATTCACATGATCCCATTTCCTGCTTTTAATAATAAATACTTTCAAATGAGTATACCTACCTATAACACACTTATTTTTAACGTAGAAGTCAGTATTCCAATCAATAATGACTATTGCAAACAAATTACTATTTTTCATTATTTTTGTTCACAGAGTAATCACTTCATAATACCTAATTCAAAACTATGCGAAACCCAGTTATTAACATTTAAAAACAATCAAACGTGTCAATCGTTTATTTTCCACTTACATTCAATTAAAATAATAAAACTAACCCGATCCCTTTGGATCATATGTTCCCCTAATGATACCATTGTCGACATAAAATGTACCAATTCTTTCATCATCATCATCATCATCTGACATGGAGCTGACTCAAGGTCGATCCTGGATACGCCAGGCCCACCCCGTGACAGTAGGTGGGTAGGGATTCAAGGATAGGGTGGGATCGGCTGGGGCATTGCACAACGTTAGCATGTCTGCAATGCCTACCGCAAGACACCGCTGCTGCAACACCAGGTAGTTACTAACTAACTACTGGAGATTTACCGCCCTGAGTTCCCTTCGGTTTCCACTGAGTTGGTCGTTTGCTTCGGGATTGAACATCCTGCTTTTCCCTAGCTTTCCACGTGTAGCATGGTCTTCCGATCTTCTTTCCCGCAGCTGGCATGGCATATGCTTGCTGTAGAGGATGGGTGACAGGTCGTCGTAGGATATGTGCCCAGTATTTGAGTCTTGATGTGGTGAGCCGGTTTGTTGTTGTTTTCCTTTCTAGAATTTCTTGTGCCGTCAAAGCGTTTATTAAAGTTGCAAAGCGCTCCTCCCTTTTCTAGTTTTCTATTAGACTACTAGTGCTACCAACTACTGCTACGGACTACAGAGGACTACATAGGACTATAATGGCTACTTAGGCCTGTGACACTTAGATTTTAACTGCGTCACCCTCGGTGTTGCTGTGGTCTGTGTCGATCACCGTTCCTTCCCCTTTGGATGTAGCACCTTATAGAGGCGGCGGTGGTCCTCCCCTCTTCCGTCTCCGGGTGGATACCCACGCACTGTCACTCTATTATTTGCTCCTAAAAATGTTTTATTTTGATTCTCACTAAGCACTTGCACACGAAGCGTTTTGATTGAAATACTGCCTGTAGGAGATTTACAAAAGTTGTCGCCTTTTCTTTGTTCGTTCTGGCCCAACTGCCATCTGCTAACCTAATTGGTGCGATATGCTGTTGTGGTTGCTTGATCTTCCTCGTTGTCTTCCACAACGAGTATTCCGTGGCTTCTGTTGCTGTTACCCTTTGTAGGTATCCCTTGTATGGCTTCGTTCGTTTCTTCTTCCAGCAGTTTCTTTAGTTCTTTTATCGCTTTGTTTAATTTGGCTTTATCATGTGAAGAACGTGTATGCTGCCACTGCTTTCTCAATTTTCTTTTTTTCAGCAATTGTTATTTTGACGTTTCTTGAGCAGTCCATCGGTTTATCTTCTACTTTATTTTCGGGTGTTGCCTTCCATGCTGCGTCTTGTATTAGGTGATTCAGTTCATCGACTGCTGTATCTAAAAGTTCTCTTATTTTAAGTGGAATGTTATAGCTATAGTTGGTTTGTTCTAACGATCTTAATGCTAAAAGAGCCCCGGGTGGCATCTGATAGCCGGTCGAGTGTTAAAGGAACTTCCAGCGAAGGTAATACTAATAGTAACCATGCTGTTCAACGCAGCCTTAAGACTGAAGTATTTTCCTGCGCAGTGGGAAGTTGCCCAGATAATTCTACTCCCAAAACCTGGAAAGGATCCAGAACAGGCGACATCATATCGCCCAATAAGTTTATTGCCTATATTATCGAAGGTTCTCAAGAAACACTTACTAAAGAGTCTAAAGCCAATATTGCAAGAACGACAACTAATCCCAGAACACCAATTCGGGTTTAGGGAGCGGCACGCGACGATTGAGCAGGTACACAGAGTTGTACGAAAAATCAACGATGATATAGAGATTAAAAAATACTGCACGGCGGTATTCCTCGACGTTACTCAAGCGTTTGACAAGGTATGGCACCCAGGCTTGTTATATAAGATTAAACGAAATCTACCACATAACATATTTCGCATTCTGAAATCTTATATATACGAAAGACAGTTCCTAGTTAGGCACCAAGACGAATATACGGATTTACAGACAATCACCTCCGGAGTCCCCCATGGAAGCGTATTGGGACCCATATTGTATATATTATTATTCAGATTTCCCAATGTCAAGAGGCACAACATTTGCAGACGACACCACATTGATGGCGTCTCACAGAGACCCAACAATAGCTTCAGGAATTCTTCAAAATCACCCAAGTAAAACACAGAACTGGCTTAGGCGATGATGAATAAAAGCAAACGAGTTAAAATCCGTACAAGTAACATTTACAACGAAAAAAGAAACATGTCGACCAAGTAACGCTTAACAACAGACCGATACCACAAGAGAACTATGCCAAATACCTTGGAATACATCTAGACCGCAAAATAACCTGGAGAACACACATCTAGAACAAGAGAAAACAGCTCGACTATAAACTTAGTAAACTGTATTGGTTAATAGGAAGACAATCATAGCTCACCTTGGATAATAAAATCATGATATACAAAATAGTGTTGAAACCAGTATGGTCATATGGAGTCCAACTCTGGGGCGCAGCGTCCGCCTCCAACATCGAAATCTTGGAGAGATTCCAATCCAAAGTGTTACGGATGATAGTCGACGCACCGTGGTTCGTGACAAATGAAATCATTAGAAGAGCTCTACGAATCCTAACCGTGAAAGAGGAAGCTGTTATGTTTACATTTTTATACTAAGTTTCCCGTCCGTGTGAGGTGTATGTTTGGTTGCATACGATTGGGATTTCGGTGCGCGCTTTGTGACCTTGTTGGATTTATAATTTTTTTGGTTCCTGAAATTTAGGGAATTTTAAATAATTTTGTAAGTGTAGGTGTAAATTTGGGATTTCTGAGGCGGGGGAGTTTCCTGTTGAAAAGATTCTTGAGGACTTCCTTCTTGATTGTCACGGTGTGCAGCTGCGAATATTTCGGATTCAGTTAATCATCCGGTTCTGAAAGAGAATTTCTGCATTATTTGGTTTAATATTTTGGTGGTTGAATAAATTCTCGAGGGTTTTATTGCCCGATTAAATACATTACCAGTACCCGTGTATTACGGTCGCCGCATGGTTTCGTGATAGTGAAGCACGCTCTTGGGGTTCGTATTTCTGAAGCTGCCTGTGGACCGCTTTCCTGTAGCCGATCTTCGTTATCTGGGATACTCGACGAGAGAAAAGTTTGTCTGTTTCGAAAGCCGTATTCAACCTTCCTGAATTACCTGGCCGTTCCTGAAGAATAAGTCATCTTCGTAAACCTGGGGAACGATAGCCTTCGGCTGTGTTCAAGCCGTTTAGACACTCTCAGAAGCTCAGGTTAGACTTTATAACTTTGTTATCTTCGATCGTGGTTCTGGTTAATTGAAGGACGTGGGGTCGTCCACAATTTTTACTCGTGTATAACCTAGAAGAAGATCTGTCTGTGATTTGTTCGTCCGAGTATTGTGAATTAGAAATTTTGTATTTTAATCTTATATTTCGGTGATCACTGTGTTTAGCAACAAATAATTTAGTTCACTTACCGTTATTTATCAACCTGTGTAGCAGAAGTAATCACTTACGTCTGTGTTTTTGCATTGTTTACATTTTGCGGTCAGCTGATTTATTTACATTTCAATTTGTGCGTATTTTGCCATAGTGGATATTGTCCCGGCTGTTAAAAATTGGATATTTGGGATAAATTTTTGATTCAGTATAACTTTAATATTTATTTTACGAGAAAGGGGATGCGGATTTGCTTTTTATTTTGGGTCGCTACTCGAATTCCCGTTAATGCGTATCGGGTATTTAAACGCTGCATTGTACAAGGCCTTGCATAATTTTCCCCAGCAGCGTGCGGAATCTTCGGATTGCGGTAATTTTAAAGTTTGGTAGTTTATTATCTTTGCATTTAGATCTGTTATGTAATTCAGATCAGTCATTTAGGGGTTTAATCCGCTGAACTGTTCCTCCTTGCTTTCTCACGTCATATTTAAGTAACGTATTTTGGTTCCTTTGGTTTGCCTCCCAAAATCTAATTTTATTTTAAACGTTGTAAGTTTATTTTAACGTTACAACTTGGGCGTCACCCAAGTGTGATTCAGTTGCGTTCATTGGATACAATTATATACAGGATGTACCATTGCATTGGTCATCTCTTTTCTATTTATGTTTATTGGACCTATTTACTGGGTGTATAATTTACATTGGAATTATATTATATTATATTTAATTTGTGGTTGATTTATATACAGGGTATTTGCAAATTAGTGACCAATATAATTATTTTCAGTTTATTACTTAATGTGTTGCGTTTTATTGTGTCTTGTTTCCTTGTTTATGTTTTTGTTGGAACCGTTGAAGTTCGTTCTGCGAGGTAAGAGTTTACCCTTATGTGGATTCGGTAAGGTAGGTCTGATTTATCGCTGCACGACGACTGGTGAAGTAGAATCCTGGCGCCCTTTGAAGATTGTTAGTTTGAAGATCATTTTCACCCACCCCGTGTCGCAGGCTGAGAGAGCCGTGGTGAAAACACCGATACGTGCAGTGAGTTACCCGTGGGTAGAATATTTCGGTGTTTCCAAATTTGTTACCAGAAAGTGTGTTGGTCTTGTTAATTTGTCTTGTTGTTCCCCGTGCGCAGGTTTTTGGTAACAAAGCCAGAAATTATAGTGTAAAATACAGTGATAGATTGAGAGTGCATGCAAATAGACTAACTAAGATATTACTCACAGAACAAACAGACACGCGTAGATTTAAGAGGTTTAAGCCATTAGATTTAGCAACTAGGTTTAATTAATTAACTAATTAGAATAGAACAATCCCAGTAATTAAAATAAGTCTTGGTTGAGACGGTAGCATAAAAGGCATGAGCTATAGGGTGATTGCTTACATGGTAATTATGATTTTATAATTACTGTATAACATTGTCCATATGGAGAATTTCAAAAAAATCTGGGATTTAAAAAAAATAGCAGTTTCAGATCCTAGTATTAATCAGAGACATCGGTGTAAGCAAATGGCTTTGTCAAACTTGACAAACCTCAGAGGCGGCTCACTATAAAAAGTCAAACACCCGCGAGTTAACACATTTAGTACAGCTTGCCTTGCACCCATAGCAGCTTATCTATTTAAGATAGTTAGTATGTTGCATTCAGTTTATAATGATCCGCTTCCTAGTTAAGACGTTTTATTGAAACTCCGTCTTTATATTTTTAAATAAATAATAAGCTTTTTGAAAAGCACTTTCTTCGTGAAGAAACGTAAATTCGCGGCACTGCCGTAACAAACCAGCCTAACGAAACTGTATTTTTGTTATCGTCAAAAAATGTTTATTTTCACTCATTTTAGTTCTTATTTGTCACTTTGAAGCTTAAACAGAAAATAAATGATTTGTTGTACCGTTTTCTGACGTAACACAGACTGCACCGATATACAGGCGGGCAAGGAAGAAGGGTGGAAGATCGTGTTCTGAACAACTAGCTCATCTTTCAGGATAATTAACCCTTACAGACCTGAATTTTGGATTTTTTAAATAAAATTTTTTTTACCTGAATTATTGTTAATATCCATTTCAAGAGCTCCGCCACCAAATTTGAACTGATTTCTGATATAGATGCAGAAACTAGGAAGTCGTGGTAATTGCCACCACCAGGCTTTAAAAATAAAAAAAAATAGTAAAGTTTTTTATTATTTTTATTCATTTTAAGTGACAGTTTAATAGAAAACACATTTCAAAATAGTTATTGTCTTATTTGAACATGAAAATCTTTGAAGCAATTTTTAAATTTTGATAAACAGAGGGGCACTTGACACTTTTCGCACTGAATTCGTGAACGCCCTGCACACGTCTCGTGCTTACAACGTTGCACATTGGCAATTTTATGTATTGGCCAGTGTCCAATTTTATCAAATCTTACGTCATTAACAGGTATTAATATAGGTTTTTGGCGTTTTATTGGTACGGGTGAATTGCGAGGTGAATTTCTGGGAATACCTCGTTTTGGTGTACTAATTAGGTAACCAGAAAATGCCAAAATTTCTACTATTGACATGGTAACCTGCAGTAAATCCATTCTGACTCTTTTTATTACATATTGCGCTCCATATTGGACTGATATTCTAACCAAGCGTTGCAAACGGCCAAATTGAAGTAGTGAAAAATAACTCTCAATGTCCATTTTCGTGATCCAAGGAACGTGCGATACAGTGCAATCAAAAAATCACTCTTATCTACTCCTCCCATGGAAACAGTATACAATCGCATAATTGCTGGACGTTTTACCATCACATAGGCCCTTTCCTTTCTGTCCCATCTCCTCACCTCATCTTCACTTTCGATTCCAACAAAATTCGATGCCATGTTTACAATTTTGTTGTCATACCAACGAAATACTACAATTTTCTTATCTTCCGTAGCAAATGAATCACAGCTACCACGACCAATTTTCTTTAGCTGACTTTCAGATTTCAGAGGACACTTTTGAAGTCGATTGGTTCCCGCTACGAAAATATCTTTTTCTAGTAGCTCTTTCAGTCATAACAGTGATGTAAAGTAATTGTCACAAAACCGTTTATGCCCTTCATGTTCAGGAGTTCTAGCTGACAAATGTATCACCAGTCCATTCGTCGCTGAAAAATATTCTTTTAAATCGACGGGAAGAGATAGATCCTTGATATACAACTGAACGATATACGATACCAGAGGCACCACAAAGCATGAACACTTTTACTCCCCAAGGATTTGGCTTTCCTTTTAGATACTACTTCACCATAAGTTGTCCCTTGAATGGAATAATTGGTTCGTCAATACTAAGATTTTCTTCTATTTCTAACTCTTCACACCCCTTTTCGAACGAATTGATTATTGGACGTACTTTCCAGAGTATCATTATTATTAGGTTTGTCATTGTTATCGACAATATGCAAGTTATTTCTGAGGGATTCAAATCTATTACGAGATATTCGAACATCATCTAAAAATTGAATTCTTGTAGCAGGTGTCCAATACATTCTCAATCTCGGAAAGCGAATTATACCCATCAGAATATGCAGAGCTACAAGTTTTTTAATTTCTTGTTCATTTGTGTGTGTTGATGTTTCTTTCGCTTTTGTGAATCGAGTACATGTTCGTTTTCTCTGCTAGTTCAGTAAAGATTTGATTTGGAAAATACTTGGAAACATACGTCATCGGGGTCTGATCCTGACAAGGAATTTCGTTATTACTGCTAGGTATAGTAAAATCGGTGTTTGGCGGTGGAAAATGCTATTTCTTCCAAGTCACATTGCTTATTTCATTTTTCGTTTTCGTATTTGGTTTTTGTGGCAACCTTCTTGCCAATATTGCCAATGGAATATCATCTTCGTCTTCAACTTCTTCATTTTCTTGTTCATTCCCGGAATCTCCCTCAATGGGTTCACATGTGTAGTCTTCGTCAATTCGATAAGTTTCATCTAACTTTTCTGTTTCATCTTCTACATCTGAGTCAGGAAGTGCTGGTATAGCAGCCTGTGCATCCCCCAAAGTCACTTTCTTTGCCACTGCCTTCAAATTTCCATAAAACTTGATTGGAGATATGCCATCATCATCTGTAGAAATTAATACTTTCCTAATGAAATTTGGCGGGAACACTTAGTGGTGGCAATTGCGTACACACATTTCAAGGAGCTATGTGGACGACTATTTGTATAGAAGGCCACAAATAACATTCATTCAACTAATTCTGCCACCTTATAGTTTACCGTACCGTACCACTGAAAATAAGATCGAGAATTGATTTTGTATAGACATTATTTGTACTTACCAAATGCATCGTTGAGGTTATGATGATTCATGCTTGCAAGGCTTTGAACAATCATCACTCAAAAAACGCCAAAATTCAGAAGTTGATCAAATGACACCTGAATTGCCTTTAAAGTACATTACAGAGGTGACAGTCAGCGGTTGATACTGAAAATACTTCATTGTCGGCAAGATAGAGCCCTTTACATATTGCGGTGGCAAATGCCACCGGCAGGGCCAAACGGGTTAAAGCACCTCATCTGTCGCGTTGTGAGATATCTGATATTTGATTGATGCGAATGAACGACGTTACAGTAATGAAGTGAAGCCAGCATATTCATCGGATTCGCATGATGAACAAAACAAGCAATCTGTTTACTAAACATTTGTCCACATAAGTACTCGCTAGAGAAAAAGCTTGAAATAAAGTAATTAGGTAAACCCGTACCTGATTGTGATATTAAAAGAAAACAGACCGCTGCTAATGCTTCAAATCCATAAAAGCGGAGAAGAACATTTAATGGAAATATGTAGGCTTTACAGATGTGACGAAAAGTTACTTTATCCCCACACATCTACACCGCCTGGATAGCGACAATAGCCGTGGTACTACCACTGTACAATCCCATAAGACGCTACTGGTTGGTATATTATACCGACTTTATATACGTATACCTCAAACACTAAGAAACAAAGATATTTAAACTGTTAGCAAATTATAAATTTATGCTGGCAACATACCGTGTGAGGCGCGGTTGCATAATTGGCTTAATTTATGTTAATGTATCTTCACTAGTTCTGATGTGATGAAGTGATGAAGTGAATGTTATGATAGATTAGGCCACGGTCCACTTAAAAAAAGATAATTATACGATATTTTACTATACATGTCGTAAGATATTGTACTGTTCTTCCGATACCTCAAATTTCAAAATAAACTCATTAACCTCCATAGGCCTCATAATGGGATAAGGTAGATATGCTGTTGAATAAAACCACGGTCAATTTCCACAAAATAGATTTAATCTTGTTTCAAAGGTATAAAATGTGTTAACAGTTTCGATGCCCACTTGGGATCATCATCAGATTAGTAAGAGGAACCAGCAAAATTACAAAATAAAAGATCAAAACCATTGCGTAGGAAAAATATTTAAACAAAAACGAATAAACTAAATATTACAATTCATAACTGAGAAACTAAACATTTCACGGCAACGCCGAAATTAAATATTATTAAAATTTAACTCAACTCATGATGATTAACAATATTTTAAATTTTAATTTGAGAAAACCCAAAATGTGGGACTGCATTAAAACGGAATAAAATATCACTTGACGTTTTATTCCGTTTTAATGCAGTCCCAAATTTAGGGACCTTTGAAACAAGATTAAATCTATTTTGTGGGAATTGACTGTGGTTTTATTCAACGATATATCAAATTTAAAAGATGAAATAGTAATGAAATACGTAGTTTATATATTATTTTGTCATGAAGTATTAAATTTAGAATGAACTGTATAGATACTGATCTTTTTATAGTTACATATTCTCAAAAAATAAAGCAAACAAACAAGAATATACAGTGTGTCCCAAAAAGTTTTATACAAATGGAGAAAAAGTTTATCTTACATTTCACAAAAAAATATTCTTGATAAAAAGCTCTGCATGACTTGTAGATCCATAATTAAATACAAAATTTTTAAAACATTGGCTGAAATACAAAGAGAATCAAAATCATGATTTGCAGTGAGAGTAAAATACGTTCAAACTGTACTGGAGAGCAAAATGTTCATTGAAATTGTTATTAAGTAGCAAAAAATTATGCACGCTTGTAGATAAAAATTAAAAGATATTTCAATAAACACTTCAGCAATTGTTAGATTAATGCGCAGTACGAAACATCTTTAAGATCCCGTTCATAATAAGCTCCTGATTTTGTGTTGCTTGCTTGCTTGCTTTGAAAGAGCGAGATCTAGGACGCGGTTTTCCAAGCATCTCTATGCACTTACGCCATATGGCCCATTGTACACCCTAACTAAGAATTTTGCCTATCTGGGGTAATTCCAACTCCAGTAGTGATTTTTAACGTGTCACACAT
>JABXWE010032619.1:0-21070 GCA_014611495.1 Limonius californicus | reverse complement strand
TATAACATTCGTGGAATGCGGAGGGGCTCCATCCATCTGAAACCACGGGTCATCGATGTTTAAGTTATCTATTGCCGGAATGATGTCGTTCCTTAATAGCTCTAAAATTTTGGCTGTATTGAGATTACCATCAATAAAATATGGACCGATAAGCTTATTTTCAACTATTTCTAGTCATACGTTAACTTTCCCAGTGTATTGACTGTGAGTTAAGTTTTGTAAACGGCAGTTAGGGCGGGACCAATATCTATGAAATATGTTTATCAAGATACTGGATAGTGGATAGATGAGGAATTATAATACATACCGTAAATTTTGGGAATTGACTTCTCCATTTATTGTGAAAGTTGCTCCATCGCTAAAAACTATCTTATTTAAAATGTATTCATGTTAATTCGGCAAATTTAAGAATGTTTCACAAAAGATTGTTTTTTTTTTCTTTGTCTCCAACGAATAGTTGTTGGTGATTCGAAAATTTGTAGGATTTATATTTAAATTCTTTTAATGTTATAAATACCGAGGTTTTAGAAACATTAAAATGTGAACCTACTTCTCGTAGTGATACTACAGGGTTTTCTTCAACGTAGCATAAAATATTTAATTTAATTTCTTCGGTTAAAACATTTAGTTCTTATTTTATGGGAATTTATTACGCATCCCTCTCATTTAAATTTTCTAGCAATTGTTTGTATGGTTCGAATGCAAGGAATAGGTCTTTCTGCATATTTTAGTGAAAATAAGTCTCTCGCCGTTCTTAAGCTGTTTCCATTCTGATACCACATTAGAATTTCCATTTTTTCGTCTTTACTGTACATGGTTGTGTAACAAAACGCAAGAAGACACTAAATAAAGACTAATTTTATTTTTAACCTTAAATTAATTTAATTGTTTTGATCACAGCAAGGTTTAGTTGTCGGTATAGTTGGTTGGCTACATAATAGGCGTAATTGATGCGTTCTTTTTAAAAGTATACATAGGCAATATATACTAAAAATATAAATTCCCTGTATATGTATATTACATCTATAAGCAAAAAGGAAGTCAACACCGTTCTAACAAATACATAAGAAGCGTGATAACCCCAATAGCAAGAATTTTTGGAAAAGTAATCAAAAGTAGAATATGTAGAATAAAAATTAAAAGTTTTTAGTGAAGAACAAAGTTGTTTTCGCTCAGCTCGCTCGTGTTTAAACAATATCTTCTCGATAAGAAAAGTCATCAAAAAAAAGATTGAGGGTACACGAACAATGTATTCTTCTTCAATGAGTGCTTCTCTCGCATGCCTGCATTGCGCGTATTTTAAGGTAGCAGAGACATAGAGGACATACACCTTAACACTTCTACTCTAGAGAATATTTACTAGGCAGAATATCTCGCTTTTTTGTCATTGCTTTGCGAGGGAGAACGGCTGTTAAAAATCCAATGTTCCGATACCAATAATTCAACTCCAGACCTTCAGCGTAGAAGTCTAATACGCTGACCTCTAGCCTATGACCGCCTCTAATAATGGATAATAAAAAGAGCATATACTAATACTAAAGTTTAAATAAAAACTCAAGAAAGTTGTCATCGCAGCTTTTTAATGTACTTACAGAACAGGCAATGGCGAAGTGCTATAAGAAACGCGGTGGAATAAGAAAGAATGCTGCACTCACTTCTGTTCCCCGACTATCAAGATATTTTTGCCCAGGACGAACAGCACATGACAAATATGATCTTATTTTTCTTCGTGTTTTTCATCATAGCGATCGAGACTTTGTTCGCAGCCGCTCGGAACAGTTCATTGGACGTTTTACCATATCACTGGCTTAGGTCCTTCAGTCAGAATATTCTTTGTCTACCCTGTCCTCTTTTACTATTTATTTTCCCTTTTTCCCGAATGATTAGTTGGAGTATGGCATATTTTTCATTACGCATGATACGACAGTTAAATGAGGACTTAATGGGGATTGTAGCCCAGTTTCGATGAAATCCAACACATGTGCATTGGTCATAGAAACCGATAAGTTCGAAAAACCTACTTGATATAAATATCTAGGCTCTCTAACATCTTAGCCCAGAAAAGTAGAGGTGTGTAAATAAAAATTGGAATGTGTGGAAATACCGCAAGAGCTCTTCATAGCAAGATATCAGGAATGAAACCAAGAAAAATATATTTTGGAGCATTGTGGACAGCATTACATGTACGAGGTGTGTTCAATTGAAACCCATCTTTGCTTTATACAAAATTTATTCAACGATTTAATTACAAAAATAATTACCGTCACAGTTTTAAGGCACCTATCCCATTGTTTTACTAACCGACGTATACCCTGCTCATAGAATTCTTGTGGCTGCTGATTGAAGAATTCTTCCCCAGATATCTGTACTTCTGCGTCAGACTCAAAATGGCGACCTTTTAACGCCTTTTGCAGTGGTCCAAAACCTCGGTAAACTAAAGGGAACAGCTGAAGCGTGGCTAACAAAGGTTTTGAAAATTTATCTTCTTCGATAAAATTGGCCCTTCATGGGGGATGTAAAGATTGAGTCAGTCCCTGGGTGTAGTGGTGAAGTGGTTGCAGTTACTTCTCTCAAAACCACTTGCTTGTGGCAGATTTTTCAATATTGCGTCATACGACGAAATTTCCAAAATAGGTACTTTAAGCGATATTTTCAGAATCTTTGGGAAACCGAATATTCCCCTTTTCCGGACGTTCCATAAATGATACCGCAGAAAGCGAAAGTAATTAGCTATTGGTAAATTAAGCTAATACTGACGCCCGGGGGTAATTTTAAATCTCCGTAACACTCAGGTCGAGAGCTGGAGCCTGACTTCCGTCTTTTCCCCCAGTGTGAAGACTCGGATTGATGCTGCGTTTGCAGAAAGATAAATAACGTCACGCACACAGGGTCCATTCTACAAACGCGACCGAGCGTAACATATTTCTAGGTATTCCCGATTTACTCAAATATTGGTAAAAACTGCCATCACCACACCAATTTTAGTCAAATGTGAATCGACTGTTGATATCTCAGTGAAAATATATGGCTTAAAAAACTTAGGCTGATTGTGAAGTCACAAAATTTCATTCGCCTTGTTTGGTCGTTGAGATATATTCCATAATTCCTTGATAAACTGAACCTTTAATCCAATACAATAAAATGAAACAAGCTGGAAAATATTTTTCTATTTGGTTTTTCAGTTTTCCTCAAATAAATTTTGTTTAAAGGTGATTAGTTAGAAATTGCCCTTTTTGTGTATGATATTAAATATTTAACATAATTAACTACCAGTAAGTTAAAAAGATTTCATGCATGTAATGAGAAAATACAGAAATATAACAAATTCCATCCCTCCAGAATTTAATGCGTGCGATCATCAACATATTGTTAATAACAATATTACTAAAGTCATTCTGACGAATCAGATAACGTACGTCATTGATCAACAATGGCCGTTACCAATACTGCACGAAACTATTATTTTACTTTTATAAAATTAGACAACGAAATATCATCATCAGCTGACATGGAGCCGATCATAAAATCTACAAATGTTGATAAATAATAAAGATGTCGGGATATATTTCATAACATAATATTTGTAAGGTTGGTAACACTTTGGACGCGTTTGTGTTCTACTTAAGTAAAGTTTTAACAGACGTGTTTACGTTTGGTTTAGTACATTACAAAGGTAGGGTTATAACATTATGAAATCGTTTAAACTTCACGCAGACATACAAAGTCGTGACGTCATACTTCGATTATGTGTTTGCTCATAAGGACTATAAGTAACTAATTCTAAGTTTTGATAAAAAAAAACCAAGTATCAGACTATAGAGGAAATCTTTCCCAATTTTCTGTTTTCTCCATGCACCATTTTATCAAAATGCGTATCATTTCCGTTGGGTCGTTTTTCACGAACTTTTTAAGAACGCCTAAACTGTTTTTCAACTCAAGTACCCACATTGTTCTGCAATATACAATATTTTAAAGAATGATCTAAGACTTTACAGATAAGCGTTGGCCTAAATTTGGAAGATCCATGCAACATTAATCAAAAGAGAAAGGTAAATATTTTCGGGCGAATTATAAACGAACGTCCAAACTATATTTACAGTTAGAAATCTATCAAATAATTCATGAAAACCAAAATTTCTAACAATTTTCTACTGGCACAATAAATTGCACATACTTGTATAATTAATTAGTTTTTTAACCACAAACTATTTTAATGAACGGCAATCCTGGAGCCCCAATCCACTAGGAAAAAGGTAATAAAACTTACAGTGGATTCCGCAATTATAAAAACATCTTAAAAAACACTTCATTAATATGTTCTAGGTATTTTCCCCATTAATTTCAAGTTTATTGCATCGCATCAATTGCATCAACAACTAAGCTTTTCTTTATAAACGTTAAACCGATAGAGCCGTCAAGTGGGATTAATTTATACATTATTTATGTAGCACTAATTATCGTCTTCTTTCTCGGACAAACGTCTCGAGTGCCACATCTAGAATTTATTCTGCATGCAGGTTTTTACCGCGCATTTTTCCGCCGCGGCGCAAGGGAACTTGTTACAAAAGCCAAGCAGCTTATGTCTCCGAAAGGCTGACAATTTAAAAAGGTTTTGCTAGAATTAAGTGGTCTCTCAAGCTTATAAGATGCAGTTTTGGGAACAGCCCAACGTTTTGAACTTTCAAGACGAACCAGCAGATTACACGCTTGGTCCGTAGCGGTTCGCTCTTTCATTAATTAGCCCACAATTTTTGCTTTTTTCATTCCAGTCTAGTGCACTATGGTGTATAATTTGGCCGATCACGCAAGTGCAATTTGGTTTCCCAGCCACAGAATGAGCATCAAATTATCGAAGATAAACCGCGAAGAGAACGCGTTCTCTATCTGTTCCCATAACCTAGTGGGATACTAGCATACTTCATTTGCGCCTATAGGTAATTGTGTTGGCATCAGCGTGGTAATAAGTTTTGCAGAAAACGTGCTCAATAATCAACCGCAATCTGCTAAATAACGCTTGAACGTCAGGTTATTTTGAATTGAATAGACTTGGATAATTAGCTTCCAAACTACTTCTTTTGTATTCGTAATTATTGCGGCAAAAACAGGCCTGGTACTAAGAATGAAGAAGCATCTTGGCTTAACAACAAAGAAGTGAAAATTGGTACAAAACTACGACTACAAACAAAATGCATTACAATAAAATTAAATAATTTAAAAACACGAAAAGACGACATAATATTTTAATAATACTAGCATATTTTATTACTAAAAGCAATCAGTTGCCATGGTTGAAGTTGGAGTGGTTTTCTTTTCGCCAAAGGAAAGTGAAGAAGAGAAGAATTTAAAGTTGCGGTAAACCACCTTCTTCTGTAATTTAAAGTTTTTTGTTCTGCCATACATCACCGACTTTTGAACTGAAATATACATTTTAAACCTGTGGGCACGCAAACATGTGGATTTTAGAAATCCTTTATATATAAGCATGTGCGAAAAACTTTAACGTATAGCTGAGATTATTTAACCCCTAAGTTACTAAATAATCTTATTTCCAATTCGGCACCGTTACGGAGATATGGCGCTCCAAAGTTTTTTACATCAATACGCTGACATGTAAATCTTTTTTCTTTCTTGTCCGATTTAAACAAACTTTATTGTTTTCGAAAACTTACAGTCCAAGTTTAATCATTCTGGCAAACTGTACAATTAACTGTGAAAAGTAGATGACCAGAAGTGAAAAAATTGGTTAAAAATTTTTAAATTAGGGTATATGTTCAGAACGAATGTTTTTTTCAGCTTCTAAAGTAGCATTCTGTTTTCCAAAAAAATCTTTCCATTTTTTTTCCAAAATTTAATATTTAAAGAGTTAATTGACTAAACTTACAATCGAAATGAGAATTTAGGTACGTACACCTAATTTACAAATTTGTACACAACAATTTTCATTTCTAAGTCAATTTTTTCCACTTTTTACATACAACTGTCAATTTTTCTAAAAGCCTAGAATTTTTAGAGCGCTATATCTCCGTAACGGTGCCCAATTTTGAAAAAGATTACTGGTAATTTAGATCTTTTTTTTTCATCCCTAGGTAATTTAGATCTTAAACAGCCTCAGCTATACCTCGCACGTGTTTAGAATCACCCTGTATAATGTTACGTGCTTGTGAGCGAGCGCGTGTGTACTTCAATATATCTAAAACAGCAAATTCCATTTTGAAAAACCTGCAAATCTACGAGTTTCTAAACATAGATCAAAATAATAACGTATTGGAAACAATTAGAAACACAAAATTAGACAACTTTTGTTGTATCATACTGTAATCTAAAAAGAATCTGTAATTTTCATAAGATCTTAACACAAAATCTAGTAAATTTTTCATATCTGAGGCAGCTACTTTTTTGAAAATTCCGCTCTGCATTTAAGAGTTTTAATAAATTCAGATGAAGCCATTCAAAATATAGTTTATAGGCCCACCTTTGTACTATATAGTAATGTCCTAAATTCCAGACAGGATTCGTCTATTCAGCATATTAGCAGCACAATATACTGTTATAACATAAAAATATAAATACTAGCCAAAATGAATACAATAACCCTGTTAATTGGACTTTGAAATCCGTGATAATAAAATACCAAAATAACGGTCTAAAGTGATGAGTTTTTATTTCACACGGTAGTTAAAATAAATAAATTGGAAGGAACTGCATACGCTTTACGAGATTCGTGGCATTAAAATGTCATTTACCTTACCACTAACTAATTCATCAACATTTATGTTAAGTACGCCTACGATCGTATGTTTCATAGCTAAACTATTCTTTGTATGGCATACACATGAATCTATATAACACTGTGTGCTTTATCATCTAAACATGACGCGTTGGTATTAATCGTATTTAAGAAGGTAAAAGTTATGCACAGCATATATATCATGGTCACAACATCAATTGGTTAGGTATGAATTCTAGAAGAAAGAGTTGTAGGCCCTATCAGTAACCGCAGTTGCAACTAATCCAAATCCTTAAAAGGTCGAATACCCATTAGAAACATCTTAAATGTCTAATAACTATGCGGATTGACCACACAACTCCCTAGATGGGTATAAAGCATCACCAACAAGTACACTGAAATAATTTTCAACCACACAGTCCAGCTACTGAACACACAAGTAAATTGAAATGAAAGAAGTGCACACAGTAATACTACTGATCACAGAACTCGAATAATAAAATAAAAGCACCTATTTTAATAAATTATGCGTACACACAATACAATTTACGAGCACACAGCTCGATTAATAAAATACTGACACAACTTTCGCAGGCGCACGCCTTTTCAAAGACACACAGAACCATTACTTGAAACACATTTCTTATAATAAAACAGCTCTACAACTCTAACAATAAAGTAGGACACACAGTACCATTAATAAGCACAGCCAACAACTACTTTCATAAGATAGGAAGGAGCACAGAGCCCATAACGTTCACACAGCATAATAAATGAGCACACAGCTCTATTAATAAAATACTGACACAACTTTCGCAGGCGCACGCCTTTTCAAAGACACACGGAACAATTACTTGGAACACATTTCTTATAATAAAACAGCTTACAACTCTAACAATAAATTAGGACACACAGTACCATTAATAAGCACAGCCAACAACTACTTTCATAAGATAGGAAGGAGCACAGATCCCATAACGTTCACATAGCATAATAAATGAGCACACAGCTCTATTAATAAAATGGCAACATACAACACTCACAAGAGATTAGAGCCCAACTTTTGATATACACACAATTCGATTACTTCGTACACAGTTTTTATAATAAACAAAGATAACACAACTCTTACAATAAATTAGGGCATACATCCTTTTAGGTAGACACAGTACCATTAAGGACCGCATAACTTGAAGCAGCATTTTCTCGTAATAATTCTTACGAAACCCCATAATATTTTTACACTGCATCGTATTTTAAAAATCCTATGTCACTTCGTAACTTAAAAGTATTTAAATAAATATATTTTAGTATGTATCTAAACATAGGTAAGAACCTGCCCAATATCATTATTTTCAATGCGTTTTTCTAAAAATATACTATGAATAAAAAGTTAGCAGCTTCATACTTTCAATTCGCTCTATACAATTCTAATATACTGCAGTCTCTCCTCTTCTTCGTTAAAGATCACCATTCGGTACATACTGTCCGTTTTTAAATTCACTTTTTTATTAGCCAACATACCATTGTTGTATTTTGTGTTGTGTTGCATTCTAACTATTTACATTAGTTCTAATGTGAACGTGCTACTAGTGTATAAATTACGATGCTTCTGATACAAATAAATAAATAAATAAGCCTATTTTTTACTATTTTTCCGATCGCAAACGCTTATTTGAGATAATTTTGAGAAATTTGCTATCCCCTTAATATCAAATACATAACAAAATAAAAACTTACAAAATCCAGGCTCTCATTTTTTTAAATAACCCAGGCTTAACCCCGTATTTTTTAAACTAAGGTCATAAACTAAACGCTGACCAACATCCGTAAACATTAAACTTTCCATCTAATGCTGTATAAATAGTAAATGACCCGCATCAAATTAAAATTTTTTAAATCGCAGACAAGTACTAAATAGGTAAGTCATGCATAAACTTAAACTTTTCCGTGATTTACACTTGCCCGACAGCAACGCATTCATGTAACAATAATATCAAGGAAGATTATATTATAAACCAGTCATAAATACCTCTACCATCTGTCGCTGTTGCTAGCAAGAAATTCTGATAAGCAGATTAATCAATCCCTCTGGATTTCTTCAACCCGCCATTTATCTCTCTTACGTTTTATTACTAAGCGGATTCTTCCTGTGTAAGTATTTGGTTTTTTGCTAACTTCATCAGCAGATTAATGGCATCATTTGTTTCCTACGTTTCACAACTAAAATACTTCTTAGTTTTAAAATGAAAGTCATCTTCTATATCTCTACAGAAATATTTTCGCGGTTGAAGTTGTCACATAGAAGTCGACTCTGGACTGGATAAAATTTGCAAATATTTTAAGAAAATGGAAGTAACATTCTGTATCGCTTTTTGTTTGGAAAAATGACAAAAATTCAAAATTGTTTAAAAATTAATTTGAGGTCATTTGTGCAAATTTTATATTTATTAATTTTATGTAAACCCGTTATATTATTAAGAAATTATATGGATAAAATTTACATTTTTCTATGTCATTCGATAGAGAATTATTACTCATTTTTATCATGTAAATACGTATTTAACTAAATTGTCTTGCAATTACGGTGAAAATCAGTTTAATTCAAATAGTTGTATAATTGGAAAGCAATCTACCACGACCTCTTCTTAAGGCAATTTGCGTCGATGACACATCGCTAACATGAATTCCCACTCGAAATCAATAAACATTTACAAATGCGATTCGATAGCAGTTCCACATATTTACAAAGCACGTAACTTACATCCCGACACAAACTCATTAATTGTTTAGAAAATCTTACTACTTCTCTTTTAACCGGAAATGACTTTAATTTTTCTCTTTGGAGCAGAATATCTTGAATACATTCAACATATAATAATAATATATATTCAAAATATGAATGGAAGAAACTTTAGCCAAAGTGTACAATCAATTTTGAACCTCTAATTACTGGAAAGAATACATATTTTTGAGATCTTGCATATTTGCATTCCAAAATAATACCGTTAATGTACATATCAGTTTTCTTACCGTGTAAAGTAATTCTAAAAATCGTTTTATCCAGAAGGAAGAAACGACTACTTCGAAGCTTTGTACTTTTACGATGACTGTAAGCAATTTTTTCTCTGATCCTCTTTTATATAAATTCTTATGAGTAAAAAGGAGAAAACAAGTTATCTATCAAAAATATCATCCACAACAAACGCGTAATATGTCACAAACTAAAAGATTTTCAAAAATGTAACACGCCAAACTCAAATAATAGTAAAACCCAATAATATCATCTTAACATACGAAGAAGTACAAAGTTATATATAAAACATTCATTTTCCAACAAAACTTTGCCGAATTCTAGTGATACTGCTTTACAACGCTAAGGATAATCTATTACTTTAATGACTTCCTGTTCAGTGCATTAAATAGAAGGCTGTAATTATTATTCAGCGAAGCAAGTAAAGGATATTAAAATCAACTAAGCAAACCTGTTAGTTACGCAATGAGTAATAAAATTTTTGAACAAGATAATGTAAATTGTAAACAGCCTATGTGTCAGGTTTGCCTTACAATGTGATATATAATACATTTAATCCGGAAATCTTTTTACTAACCTTCACATACGAATCAGAAGTCTTCATTGCTTTTATTCCTTAAATTAAAATTCTTCTTCTTCTCTTTTAACAGGCTAACGATCTGTTTATTACCCACAATGCAGAGCTACGAACCCTTTTAGCTGCTATTAAGATACGAGGCTAATCTAACGTTGACACATTGGAAAGATATAATTTGTTGAATTTGTATTTCGGAAATTAAATTGTCACACCTAGTACAAGGGCAGCCTTTTAAGTTTTTACAAAAACTAGGAAAAAAAATTGTTTTGGAAGAAACCATTTTATTGCTTTGCGAAATATACGCCTTTAAGATTTATACATTTCTGCATGTGTTCAAACCAATTCTCGAACATTTTTTTCCACTCTGAAGTTGATATCTCAAAAACATGGTTTTTGAAGGCTTCAACAGTTTCAACACAAAGAAGTCGTTAGGCGATAAATCAGGTAAGTAAGTAAGGGCAATGAGACATTAATTTGGTGTTTTCCTCCTTCAAATAATCAATTGTTTGACGTGCTGTGTGAGAGCTGGCATTGTCATGCTGAAGAATCATGTCACGTTTTCGGCTGATTTTCCTGATTTCGTCGATGACTTCTGGCAAACAAATTGTTGTATACCATTCAGGGTTAACTGTTCTTCGATCCTCTAAACTCTAAAGGAATGGTTGCGACATGTCCAGTACAACCGAAGAAACAAGCGATCATTTTCTTGGAAGTGCTTCGTGAAGGAACAACTTTTGTGGGATTCGATTCATCTTGGAACACCGAAACAGTAGATTGCTGCTTAGTTTCCGGTTCATACGAATATATCCAAGTTTCGTCACCTGTTACGATGTTGTATACGGATTTTGCAGTACCTCGGTCGAATTTTTTGAGCATTTTCTTACACCAATTAACACGAGCCTTTTTTTGAGCTCCGGTCAAATCATGCGGAACCCACCGGGAACTGATATTTTTCACAGCTAAATGTTCATGCAAAATCGAATGTACTGCAGTCTTCGACATGTCTAGGGATGCCTCTATTCCACTGTAAGTCACATGCCGATCTTCAATCATGTTGCGCACAGCATCGATGTTTTTTTGGAATAACAACCGATTTTGGTCGACCTTCACGAAATTCATCACTGACGTAATACGACCACGATGAAAATCTGCAAACCAATTATTGTAAACAGTCATTTCAGATGGCGCTTCATTACCAAAAGTTGAACGAAGCGATTATATGCATTGTTATTGAGTTAGGCATTTACTAAAATCGTAAAAAATCATCCAACCAACACCTTCACGTGAAATTTCCAGTTTTTTACAAAATTGTTGTTTAAACGCTCACTGTATACAAGCTACTCGGTCAATTTCTAAGCTGCCACTATTTTCACAATAACAAATTGTTATGTGATTTTCAAATTTGCCGCTACACTTTATTAATTCCGTAATGTATTTGCCGCTTCGTAAGAATTAGTATCGTCATTTTAATTGAATATCGCTGGTTTAATTGAATTTTTATTTTGGGTTGCCATTTCGGTATTTTGTTTTGTCTTTCGAAGTTCGAAATATGTTAATAGTTCCTTTGTGTAAACATTGCAAGCTCTTGTTTTCTTCCGCATTGACCTCGAACGTTTCCTGGAACTCAGAGCGTCACAAACAAATTTCTTTCTAGAACATTCCAGAAGATTTCGTAACGTTGTACAATATCATTATTTTTGAGTTAGTCCATTTTAGACGTTTGTGGGCTCCAGTTGTCCGAAATCTCCATCAATCGGCAACTGTATTTACGTAATATGTTGCAGTGCCGGCTTTTCAGTTTTTTTTTTGAGTGGAAGTCAGACCTTTGAAATTGACGGACGCGACTTGGAAGATAGTTTTCTTTTCCTTTGCGGCGCCCCTGTTAAGTATCGTAATACCGTGTGCTGTGGAGCATAATCAAATCGACTTAAAGTCGGATAAAAAAAATAACAGAGGGTTCGCCTTGTTGTTGGACAATTTGAGTTAATTGCTCCTGTCGAATTCAGTTCGGATCTACGTGAAGTGAAAAGAAAGGAAAATCGTGCAAGTGTTTTGCTGAAGTTTGGTTCGTTCCCGTCCGAAAAAGCCTCGTTTCTGTCTCCACGCTAGCTGGCGCAGTTGAAACCAGCTTGGCGCTCTCCAGGGGCGTAGCAGCTACATCACTGCCCCTAAGGACGTTGCCGACCCCATTCCCTGTCTTCCACCGGGGTTCAACACCTTGATCCTGGCGCTAGCCGTCTTCAATACATGGTAAAGAAAAACTTGCCGTTTTGTGTTGAGAAGCCAAAAACGTTTCAAGAATCTTGCAAAATTCAAGCTTATGGACCTCGTTTTGTATCGACCCTCAGACACGGTCCTTTTTGTTAACTGTATTCAGCAGAAGAAAAAGATATTAATGTTAAACTATTTCTGTGAACCCTAGGCCCCCGGGGAACGCAGTTAATGAAGTCATTAAATGTAGCGTGACCAGCGGCGTAGAGTTGTATGCGAACGTTCGAAATTATTACTGTTTGTGTTCTACGTTATAAAGTTGCCTCTCATTGCTATATATTTTTATATGTTCTGTGCCATTTTTGACAGTTCATTATATGTGTGTTAAAATTCCGCATGTCTTTTATTACTGTGTTTTAAAGTACTTGTGTAAGGATTTTGCAAGCTTTAAGATTTAGGAAAAGCACAAAAGAAAGGTGAGTTCGATTCCCGTAGCTGCTGGCTGTCGACTTTTCACGAGGGCCTCCCTAATCAGCTGGACTTGAAAGGTGGCGCCCCCTTATTTTGACTCACCCTGTGCACAACTTTAATCATTTTCTCTATAAGCAATTTCAGCGAACCTCCCCCTACTCCCCTGAGCAAGCCGCTGGCCTTTACCATCTTTTTTGTTTGCGGGCCCAAGAAAAGCGCGTTTGGCCGTACCGAAAATTTCTTAGCACGCCAATGTGCGATTTTCTCTGCCCCATAATTCTCGTAGCGGGAATCGGCCCGTAACAAAATGTAAAATTTTACGAAAATAGTAAGATACATCTCAATAGCGCCACCCAGTGGTTATTTGGAAAAACTTAAAAAGCTGCCGTCGTATTAGTTCAAAAGAAAGAGTTTGATTGTAAATGTGTTGATATCTACTGGACGGTGACATCATTCGTTTAAATAAATCTACTTTATTATCAACCGATTGAACCTTTCAAGGTAAGTGTAGCCATGACAGGTGTTGGCAAAATATTTCCTATGAACTAACAATTTCATATTTATCGCATAAGTATTGGGTTGGTATCACCCAACAACGGTCAGTGTAATTACTATAGAAAGATTGTAGGATTAAATAATAATAGAAAACCCTACGAGAGTACAGTAAGGTTAATAAGATTTCACGGTTTCGGATTTCTCTTAATATAGGATAATACAATTTTTTATACACCATCACTTAAGGTTCATGATAAAATTTAATAGAAAGTGCTAGCCAACTGCTTTCATTCACAGACAACGCAAAAATTATTTGATTACTCCATTGATTTACTACCTGAGTAGAGGCCAAAATCCTTTCACAGATGCCGAAATAAATTGTTTATTAAAAACTTACAATTATATTCTAAAAGCTGTATATAGAGGAGACTCACAATAATGTGGACAGAATAACAACAAAATTGCTCATATTTAACAGTTGTTCAGACCACGGGGTAAATAACGAATACAAAATAAACTGTTTATCCGTATATACAGTACATTCACAATAATATCAACACATAACAAAACCAAAGATGCTTTTGTTATAACAATTGTGCACACCAGTGAGGGGTGCAAATAACGAGTATAGCAAGAAGGTATTTAGTGAAAACTTACATTTAAATTATTGTTTGTAGCTACACTTATTTCGATTAATGCAATAATATTTCAGAAACCTTGTACAGTACACCCACAATATTGTGACCAGAATACAACCAAAGTTGCTTATATTATGACAACTATTCATAAAGAGTTTGAACTAGATCTATCTAAATTGAAACTCTTACCGTTGTACTAGATAGATCGACAGAATCCTTCTCTTTTTATTAATTGTCGTTATTTCGTAACAAACGGTGTCAGTGTGCGTGAAATACTTATAAGAATTCCGATTTAAATTCGAAAAAGTCAAGTGAAAACCCTGACGAAAATCGTATTACCGCTTTATAGGCAGGTCAATGATAATCAGCTTTTAACGTTACTGCGCCGTTCATGTAACTGGTTATTCATATTATCGCGATTGTACTGTATTATTAGAAAATTTTCTTTATCTAACTATATAATACATCTAATAACTTTCTCATGATCTTAATTTTACAAAAACATTTAAAATGTTGTTTAATAATTAATATCTCTATACACTTTTATATGTCATAAAGATGGTCAAGATTTTAAAATCAAAGTATTGCCCGTGCTCTCTCTTTTGCTCTGCTGAATAGATATCAAAATATGTCATTATTGTGTGAGGAAACTTTTTTTTTTATCTAGCACCTTTTCATTGTTCAAAGTTTAGCATTTAGTATTTCAACAACACCTAGGAGTAAAAGTATGGTCTCTAAAATAAGTTTAAACATTGTTTGACGCCAGTTTTTACATTCACGGTTCCGTAAAATAAATTTACAATATAGTCTATCTAAAATTTTCTGTGTCAAAGGAATTAGATCACTAAACTAAGTACCGAGATCCTGTGCGTTCTACGTTTCACTTTAGCACGCATTAAATCTACTGTATGAACGTGGGTCGCTAAAATTGTTAGTAGTTCTCTATGAAATCTTGATTCCAATTATTACAGGTACGAAAACAGTGGGATTTTAAGGTATAGTGTAAATTCAATGGTGTAGTAGTAATATCTAATTAAACAATTCATACTTTTGTATAGTTTCGTAAATACAGTTATAAGTAATTCTGGGAAAGGGAGAAAGACCAGTTTGAAGGAATTTTTTCATGGCATTGACATGCAATATTCTAAGAAACATATTGCTGAAGAGTATTTTCTAATACGATATGTCATAATGTATGTATTAATTTGCAATTATTTAATCTTAGGTAAATACCTACATTTGGATAATAAATGCCATCAATTAATCTATTGTTTATTTGACACTTCGGTCGAACTTGTCACTACTGATCAATGTAATCTATTTACATCATCAGAATTTTGTTGGTTTTGTTACAGGAAATATAAGTTGCATTCTATGTTACAGCATTTTACCATACAATAGTTCAAGGTATTTGGTAGCGTTTACTATCCCAAAAACGATATGTAGTTGATTAATTCTTTGGGCAGACATGCAACTCCGTATAAAAAAATGTTGAGTGCTTAATTGTTGGAAGTATAGGTTCATTCTTCCCCAGAAAACATTCAGATATACATTTAGAAGACAACAAACGAGTGAAATGTCTTCATCCGCAAACATTAAGAAAGTCTTTTGTTTGGATTGCAAAAACACTAACAGCTCCTACGTTCAAACTTTACACTGCGAAAGACTGAACCAAGAAATTCTAGAATATATAAAATACAACCTTATTCGAAAGTAAACCATAACATACACCAATCTTCACATTTTACTTAGATCGTGGAGGTCGTAAACGGCGTCAGATAAATACAGAGGTGGTACTAAACAATAATGACGGTCACGCAACGAGATAACCACCTAGGTATCTCAATACAAGAAAAAATCTCTTATTCTCAAATCTCCATATATCCCTTCATTTCTGCACTGAAATTCCAAACAACTTTACATTCCCATGCAATATCCGCTCCTTGCTTTACTTTTTATTTTCGTTTTAATTCCGTGCCCTGGGCGTTCGAATTTTTAATGACTGGGAGGAGTAATTTCGAATTTATTAACATTACGATCGCAAAGAGGTTCATGGATGCGCCGATAAAAGAAATCTCATATGCGATGGCAAACCAATTTTCTTTTTAATTACGGAGGACGGACAAACGCGTGATATGGAGAGATCCGGGGAATCTGGGCGTAGGTACCTATTCTTCGTCTGGGTGCGTGCCAATCTGTCCCCATCTAGTTTCCGCCTGTCGAAGAAGAACCGGATTGGAACGGGACCAGTTTTTTGGTCCCCGATGACAACTTTTGTCTCAGTGAAGTGTACTGAATGTCAAGTTTGGTCTGTGTCGTTGGCTGCATTCGGTATCTCTTTCGACAGTGACATATTTTAGGACAATTTAAGATATGATTTATGAATTATGATGATTTAATTATACGTTCTATTATCTTGGGTTAGAAGTATCAGGAACGTGTTTGACCACCGTTTGTTAAATTAACCATATTGCTTACTTAAACCAGAGTAGGTCATAAATACGAAGGGCAAATTTACCGACTATTTTAATTACCATTACTTTTATCTGCATTTTAATTTTTTTTAAATTAGCAATGTTGAAAACATAACATAGTAAATATTAATAAGAACTATTAGTAAACATACGAGGATGGTTCATCAATTACTGTCCCTGACATAGAAAGCATTGACCGACAAATGAATAATTTTTTCTAGAAAAGTCAGAAATTTCAAAAAGTTATACATTTAATATTGCTGTGGTGCAGATGATTTTGTTGAAATGAAAAAATTCGATACAGAGGCTGTGATAAAATATTTTTTAAGCCGGGTTTAACACCGCAGGAAATTTATAATGACATGTCTAGAGTGTTGTGCTTCATAGCAAGTAATTAAGAATGGATGTCGAGATTTCAAATTACAAAGAAGGTCGTGTCAACATGTATAAGGTGCTGTTGTCACTCAAGAAAATGTTTGATCTATTATATGGTACGGTCAAATATATTACTGATACATATATCTTTTCCGTCGGGAGGGTTGAAAAACATTTTCACAAGAAATTGGGTCGAAACAAATCTGCCCAAGATGGATTCCGAAAATGTTGCCACCTGACCAGAAGCGGGTCAGGTTACTCACTACTGGGCGCAATTTGAGAAGAATGGACACGGATTTGGAAGCATTTTTGGAAAAATTTCTAACTGTAGATGAAACCTGGGTTCATCACTTTGATCCAGAGTCACAAGGGCAGAGAATGGAATGGCCACATGGGAGTTCTCCGGCCCCACGAAATTCCTGTGTGACTTCATCGGCCGGAGTGTTTTGGGATTCTGAGGGAGTTCTTCGTGTTGATTGTTTACAACATGGTCGGACAATAACGGGAGACTATTAAGCAGAACTCATACCTAAAGTTCGTAAGGTTATAAAGCAAAAACAGAGTGGAAAATTGACACGCGTTGTTCTGTTCCACCAAGACAACGTTTGCGATTACAAGAGCTGTATTTCTATGGTTGCTACCCACAATGCCGAATTTGAAATTGTAGAACAACCCCATATACGCCAGATCTTCTACCCGCTGACTTTTACCTATTCCCCAAATTAAAAGAACATCTTCGAGGAACTAATTGTTTAGACGATAAAGAGTTTCACATCATCGTTATACTAACTGTGTTACCCTTCTAGGGGATTATGTTGAGAAACAAAGTCGTTTAAAATGTCTAAACAATTTGCTTCTATAGCAGGGACAATAAATAATGAACCACATGTACATATTTCCTCTCATTTTTTGTTAAAAATCACTAATTTCTGATACTTCAATTTTCTGTGTGGATTTTATTGTAAATATCTCTAATTAACTACAGAATTTTTATTTAAATACATCAATTATTTTGTTTTAGATTTCATAAAAGGCTTTGGCTTTCTCCCTGTTCCCTCGCTTCTGTTCCGTTTTTATTGTAAATGCATGCAATTAATTCAACGATTTGCTTCGTTGTAGTAAATTGTCAGACTTTATTAATATTTCCATAATCTTCACATTTGAATTTTGAAAACCATAACCATAACGATGCTGCAAAATATGAATCTAGAAGTTCGTTGTTCTATTCAACTTTGTAGAAAAACATTTTTAGGTTCATTCATATAAAACAATACATTAGTTTATCAAGCATACATGTAAGCGGCAAGCAAATCAACATTTTCACAACATTAAACTTCCACAACTTCTATCGGTTGTTACTCCAATATTATAGTAGAGAACGGTACAGTTCACTGTCCGTCAAATTATTAGACTCTTTCTCAACACAAGTTGTAATCATGGAGAAATGTTGCAACAGAGTCAGCAAACTACTTGTATTCCAACAAGTTTTACAGTCTAATATCAACGAAAGTTCTGGTCCAAATTCTCTTCCTACATGCTTTTGTATTGTTAGGGCTTTGGGAAATACATTTACTATTACGAGGTAAATATTTGCTCTCACTTAAATGAGTTTAAAATAAAACCACAATTATCTGATTCTTAAAGCTTGTAGCTTGACAGATGAAAATAAGGGAAGTTTTTGTTTTAATTAGCTTATAAATTGTCTAATACCGTATTATACTATCGATGTCATTAACACTCCGACGAAGTTGTCACTAATAGATAAGAAGAGGATAAGAGTAGTCTGTCGGATCTCTGGATCTGGCCCAATTACTTATATCCATTGATGGATGAATCTGCTAATTACTTATTCATATAATAATATAATTAAAAATACTACATTTTCTTTCCTTCAAAACAAGTATACAGGGTGTGTATAATGAACGAAAAAACTACATGTGGCGATGTTCTTCGTATAATTCTAAGTCGAAAATCCTTATACCAAAATGTTGTACCCGCGATTATCGGGAAAGAAAACTACGTAAGTAACGTAGCAGATAGATACACAATGCATGAAAAAAACCAATAACAATGAAACAAAATTATGCAACCTGGCGGCAATAATGAAAATGGCCATAATCAGCACTAAATTCAAGCACAAACCAGAACATAAAGTGACATGGATGATACCAAGGAAAACATCAGGAAATCAAATTGACCACATGCTTATATCAAAAAAATGGGAGACGACAGCTCAGGACGTAAGATCTTTTAGAGGATCAAATGCTGACAGTGACCATTTCCTGGTCCTGGGAAAATTAAAGTTAAAATTATCGAAGAAAAGAATAAAAGAAACGTAAAAAGAAAATGAGATATCAAAAATTAAAAGATGAAGAAATGACTCAGAAATCCAGAATAGAATAGAAAAATGCCTCACCGGAAACGCTAAAGAAAATATAGAAGGGGAATGGCTGAACATAAAAAACAGTATAATAAACACAGCAGATAAAGTTTTAGACAGAAAGAAAATAAAAAGAAACGAGTGGTTCGGCGAGGAATGTATGGAGCAAATAAACTTGAAAAACCAAGCAAGAATAAAGTCAAGTCCAGTACAGAAGGTGAACAAGACCTAACGAATATAAAGAAAAAAGGCAAACGGCTACAAGAATGTGGAATAGTAAAAAGCAACAATGGATAAAAAATTACATGGACGAAATAGAAGTAAATAGCAAAGATAATTCTAAATTATTCAACTACCTATGTTAAAAGCTGAACAGCAAGAAAAAAAACAGGAATGAAAGGATTGACAGCAGAAAATGGGAAGACTACTTCACTTAGCTATACAAAGAGAAGGAGGAAAACATAGAAAACGACAACACGGAAGCCGCCCAGGAAACAAATGGAGAAGCAGAGCCATCATTCGATGAATATATGAAGGTGATTAAAAACCTAAAATCTGGTTAAGCTACAGGTACAGATGAAATAAATAACGAATTAATCAAGTATACAGGATATATTACATTAGAAAGAATATACAAACTGATTGTATAAATATGGAAAGAAGAAACCATGCCATCAGAATGGAGAAGAGGAACACTAGTGCAATTATTAAAGAAACGGGATCCCACGATATGTCAGAACAACAGAGGGATTATGGTTCTCAGTACTACGTACAATATCCTAACTTCAATTATCCGTAACCGACTAGAAACACACATAGAAGCAGAAATATGCGATTACCAACAAGGATTCAGAAAGCTATATCCACGATAGACGCTATACACATCCTAACACAGACAATAGAAAAATATTACGCACACAACATCGAACTCCATATACTCTTCATCGATTTCAAGCAAGCCTTCGATAGCCTTATTAGACATAAACTCATAAAGGAAATGCAAAACATGAATATTCCGGGAAAACTAATCAACTTAGTAAAAATGACAATGGAGCGATCGGAAGCAATAGTGACTGCACACGAAGGCACTCCAAACGCGTTTAACATTGAAACCGGAGTGATACAAGGGGACTCACTATCAGCAACCTTATTCAATTTAGTTTTAGAAGGATCAATCAGAACGCTAGGAAATGGAGGAATTATTGCGAACAAATCAGTACAACTCACCGCGTACGCTGATGGCATAGTAATAGTCTCTAGAAATAAGAAAAGCTTGACCGATGCATTACTTAATCTCGAAAAGAAGCAAAAGACAGGGGGTTAATAATAAATGAGAACAAAACAAAATACATGGCGAGCAACAGGCAGGCAAGAAACAACACAAGTCATATTGCAGTAGGGAAATATCGCTTCGAAACAGTGGACAATTTTAAATACCTGGGAGTAACGGTTAACGGCAGTAACAAAAGAAGCGAAGAATTCCAGGAACGTATACAAGCAGGAAATAGAGCCTATTACTTCTTCAAGATCCTACTTCGTAATACCAGCCTGAGTAAAGGGATTAAAATGAGGATCTACAAGTCGGCAATTCGCCCAGTAGTAACCTATGCAAGTGAAGCAATGTGTTTAACAAAGAATGATGAAGAAAAACTGCGCACCTCTGAACGTAAAATCATCAGAAGAATAAT